>JANHFM010002101.1:7691-18144 GCA_032468115.1 Grayia smithii
TTGAAACAGTTCATGTCCAGGATGTGAGGGGTCTGTAAATATTTTCATAGCCCTCTTTTTGACTCGTGCAGTATATGTGCGCTATAATAAGGGTTATAAGGTCAACAGTCTTAGGGGCTCACTTTAAAAGAAAAATGATCAGATTTGTAAGGAAAAAATGGGAGTCCAATCAAAACTCACTCGCCTTTGGCTTGCATGCCTAGAATGGTCAGTTACAGTACAGGTAGTCCTTGGCCATTTGCTAATGCTGGTCTGTGACTGTAATAAAATTACTACCGGTACTACTACAACCATTTGTTTCAGTTACTATTTGAAGGTACAACACTGAAAAAAGTGATTGATGACTGTTTTCACCTGACAGTTGCAGCATCTCCATGGTCATATGATCAAAATTCAGATGCTTGGCAACTGGCATATATTTATGATCGTTGCAATATCCTGGGCTCATGTGATCACCTTTTGGTAACTTTTGACAAGCAAAGTCAATGGGGAAGCCAGCTTAATGTAACAACAACTGCAATGACTGAGTTAATAATTGTGTCAAGAAAGGTTGTAAGATGGGTCGAAACTCACTTAACAACTCTTGCTTTGCAACAGAAATTTTCAGCTCAGTTGTGATTGTTGAGTTGAAGACGATAGCGCAAAGTGAGTTGTATGACTGTAATACGAAGTATTAATCATTTTTTTAAAAGCCAGATGTTCATTTTTTTCTGAAATGCTGGGTAGATGTAGGACCCTCCAAAGGGAATAAAAATATATGCTAAATTCAGAAAAAAAATGGGGTTTCATGACATAAACCTGCCAGGACAATTTATAATACTTATAATATTTAAAGGGAACACACATAGGCTGAATACATTTTAGCTTACAACTCTCCTCTTTCTCTCATGGTTCTACAGGGATTGTTCAGCAGTCCTGTCCTAAATTAAGAAAAAAGTAAAAGTACAAACTAAATATGTTTATGTATCAAAATAGCAAGTATTTCAAGGTGTTTTACTGAATAGGAACTATTCACATAATAGGACTACCTTTAACAGCTTTCCTTGGCACCTATTGAGGAGATTATCACTATTATGAGCTGCCTCCTTCTCACCCAAATAATTGGTGTTGATTAATTTGAATGGTGAAACCACCTATTCACTAGAGATTTTCTCAGCTGCTGAGCTCAGCTATACACAAAGAGCTCTTATTCAGTGACAAAGTATACAAAAAAGAAAAGAAGAAGAAAGATGTTGAATATTCTACAAGCCATTTTTCCCCTTGAAGCTGGCATATGACTTTTTTTACTTTGATCTAGCATTTATATTTATATTCATACAATTCTACCTAATGAGAATATTCATTAAAATGTTCATGTAGTATACTTCTAGTGGCTTAAACAGGAAAAGGGGTGGGGGAGAGGGATCAATTTCAATATTTTTCAAGCTTCATTCTTATTTTTCTCAAACTTCTGGTTGAGGTGTCTTGGGAGGAAAAGCAGGTAAAGGGTTCAGTGAATGGATTAAAATTGCTTTCTTCACCATTGCACAAGGAGGAATAATTAAGCCTTGGTCAGATAGAGCTATTCCATCTATGAGAAGCAAAAGTTAGATCCAATCCCTTTTCTAACTTGTTTTTCAAAACTTAGTTTAGCTTTGGTGACTGGCTGGAACAAGAACTTTTAGAATGTTTTTTCCCCCCTGTATTCGTTTTAAAGCTGTTCCTGAATCCTGCTGAAAAATATAATGTGACTTTTATTTATTTATTTTTATTTTATATTTATATGCCGCCCTTCTCCTGAGGGACTCGGGGCGGCTTACAAAACATTAAAAATATAACAGTAAAAATAATATTAAAATTTAGTTATAGAAAAACCAATTTAAAACAACGTTAAAAAGCCCGATCATATCAGCAGATCTGTTTAAAAAGCCACGTCTTTAGATCACGACGGAAGGAGTGGAGGTCAGGGACAGTCCGGAGGTCGGTGGGAAATTCATTCCAGAGGGCTGGTGCGCCCATAGAGAACGCCCTCACCCTGGGCACTACCAGCCGACATTGTCTGGCCGATGGTACCCTGAGGAGTGCAGCCCTATGTGAGGACACAGGGCAGTGGGATGAAGGCAGAAGCTGGTTCTGCAAGTACCCTGGGCCGATGCCATGTAGGGCTTGATAGGTTAACACCAACACATTGAAGCAAATCTGGAGAACCACCGGTAGCCAGTGCAGCTTGTGCAGGAGAGGTGTCACACAGGAGTAATGGGAGGCTCCCGTAACTACACGCGCGGCCACATTCTGGACTAGCTGGAGTCTCCGGGTACACCTTAAGGGCAGCCCCATGTAGAGGATGTTGCAGTAGTCTAGGTGTGAGACGACCAAGGCCTGAGTGACTATGCGGAGGGCATCCTGGTATAGGAAAGGCGCAACTGTCGCACCAGGTGAACCTGGGCAAAGTCCCCCCTGGTCACGGCCGTCAAATGGTCTTCTAAAGACATCCGTGAATCCAGGAGGACTCCTAAGTTGCGCACCCTATCAGAGGGAGCTAGCAGCTCCCCTCCCATCATAAATGATGGGGCCTCCAGATCCTGAAATACCGGCAACCACAGCCACTCGGTCTTGGAGGGGTTGAGTTTAAGCCTGTTTCTACTCATCCAGACCCGCCTCCAGGCATCAGGACATCACGGAAAGGGCATCCCTGGTCTGGTCCGGGGTAGAGATGTACAACTGGGTATCATCAGCATACTGATGATACCTCACCCCGAACCCGTGAATGATCTCACCCAGCGGCTTCATATAGATGTTAAAGAGCAGGGGAGAGAGAACCAACCCCTGAGGTACCCCACATGAGAGGGGCCTCAGGGACGATCTCTGTCCCCCCGCCCACACAAACCGCAAGTGACCCGAGAGGTAGGAGGAGAACCACTGGAGAACAGTGCCTCCAACCCCCAACCCCCCGAGTTGCTGCAGCAAGATACCATGGTTGATGGTATCAAAAGCTGCTGAGAGGTCAAGTTGCACCAGGATGAAGGAATGTCCCCCATCCCGGGCCCGCCAGAGATCATTTTCCAGGGCGATCAATGCCGTTTCCATGCTGTGACCGTGCCTGAAACCCGATTGGTATGGATCTAGATAGTCCAGTTCCTCCCAGAACTGCGGAAGCTGTTGAGCCACCACGGACTCCACAACCTTCACAATAAAGCGAAGGTTGGAGACTGGCCGGAAGTTGTTAAGGAAGTCTTGATCCAAGGCTGGCTTCTTGAGGAGGGGTTGAACCACCGCCTCCTTCAGTGTAGCGGGGAAGATCCCCTCCCTCAAAGAAGCGTTGACAATGGCCTGGATTTTGTAATAGTAGTAGTAGTTGATTAACTGATTAATCTTACAACTGTATCAAAGATAATAAAATAAAACGCAGCATCTAATCCTGAGGTAAAACTGATTAAAATATATTAATAAAACACACATCTGTTTGACATAATGATTAAAGAAAATTGGGGCTAGAATACAACACTGCTTAATACCATTATGGGTATAGATATACTCTTAATTGGAGAACCATTTACACTTCAAATGGGTGGACCTTCAAATAGGTGTTTGAATAGAGAGCCTTAGTAAGAGAGCCTTAGCTGAAGCAAGAGTCTGGGTTCCATGTTTAAGTTTGTCAATTTCTCCAACAACATGTTTCTGTCCTAAGATCTCTTTATTTATCTGTTAAATTTATTTGCCTCCTATATTGCCATGTGTTACTCTAGGCAGCTATTTTATCTATAAAGCTGTAAAAACAGTTTCTTGCCAATAATTAGTTGTTTTGCTATCAGATAGTATACAATAAAACAATTATCTATTGTGGAGCACTCTGGTCTAAATCCCACTTGTTCCTCCACTAACAGATTTTTTTCCCCATCCCATTCCATTTTGCATTTAGAGGATTACTAAATACATTTGCATAAAAATCCTCCAAACTGCAACTGACTTATCATTTAGCCCTAGGATGGAATGGGACAACTTGCCATGGCCATCTTGCTGCCGGAGAACTTGCCATGGGACAATTCCACATGGGATAGCTCAACACAATAAATGTTATCTGCCACTATTTCTTCGACAAAAATGGAAATAACATCAAAGAAACAGTGGTGGATAACATTTATCATGTTGAGTTATCCCACATTAAATTGTCCCATGGCAAGTTCTGTGGCAAGTTTGCAGCAATGATGAGATGGATGCGGCATCTGGCTGTGATGAGATGACCATTGTAAGTTGTGGTGAGATGTCCATGGCAAAATGTCCATGGTGAGTTGGTCACAGCAAGTTGTCCTAGACCACCCTCCCAGGAAATAATAATTTTCTCAGGTTTTCTAGTTAAACCATTTTGAACTGGTATGTGAGCTGTAGCCCTAACATGATTTGGGGCTTGTGCCTGTTTTTAGAAGCATTGAACTAAGGATGACTTCCTGATAAGTCTGTCTTAGTCCATGGCTGTCTTCAATTCATAACTCAACAAGATTTGGATTGCATCTTACTTCCTCATGTTCTATTTTATTTCCATTACTTACATTTCCATGAGGTGTAGTCAGTAGTGAAATCCAATTTTTTTTTACTACCAGTTCTGCGGGCGTAGCTTGCTGAGCGTGGCAGGGAAGGATACTACAAAATCCCCATTCCCACCCCACTTCAGGGGAAAGATACTGTAAAATCCCTATTCCCTCCCCATTCCTGGGGGAAGGATATTGCAAAATCTCCATTCCCACCCCACTCTGGTGCCAGCCAGAGGTGGCATTTGCTGGTTCTCTGAACTACTCAAAATGTCTGCTACCAGTTCTCCAAACTACTCAAAATTTCTGCTACCGATTCTCCAGAACTTGCTGGATTTCACCCTTGGATGTAGTGTTTTATCAGGGAACATGGGGAGTATACTTCCAATGACTCTTTCTTGGTCTTTTACATGTCTATATTTCATGTGACAAACCAGCAGATGGTTCCTTAGGCAGTTGAGATGACCAGCTCTATTACAACATTAGCAGCTTTATGTGTCACTGCTAGTAATTCCATCAGATTGTCCATTTTTTAAATAATATCCATTTGTTTGGTATGTGACCGGGAACGGAAAGAGATAATTGAGTTTGTTTCTTCAGGAAACTGACCTGCTTTGGGAGGTACAGACTGATTATCCAGGTTGCCTCTTCTCAGGGACAGTGGTGATATAGCATTGTTGGAGTTGCCTTCTTTTATGTTGTTACAGTTAAACTTTGAAGTAAAAGCACTCCTATTGCCAAGTTATTCATGGGCTAACGTCCTTACTGTGAAACGCATGTAGTGAGAAGATCTCAAAAAAGGTTTCATTTTGAACAACTTACTCGGGATAGCAGAGAAAGAAAGATTCATTTAGAATCTGTCCTGGAAGGGAGCCATTCACTCTTCTGCAAATCAATCAATTCTCTTTCACAGTGTAGAAGCTGACTAAGGGAGCAAATGGTTTCTATTCTGGATCCCCCTTTCCTTTGTTATTTTGGATTTATAGACTACTGTAACCTGATTTGGTTGTAAGTAACAATTATGATTTGCTTGCTTTCCACCCACTGCTTCTTGGGAAGGTGGAACTTGCTTTTCATCCTCTTCTGGATGTAGGTTTTAGCTGATTTCTCATTCTGTGTTAGGTTCCAAATAAGATTCCGTAACTATTATCTGCTTTTGAATCACAGTTGTCTCTGCATGACCTTGTTTTAACTGACTCGGCAGTAGTATTTGGATTATTATGTTTAAGGTTAATCTAAGGCTCTTTTAGGGGTCTGCTTGGTTGTTAAATGTGATCAGAAGCTCAAAAATTAGCAATACTGTTTCATTTTTGTTTTTTAAGACTTTGTCACCTTGTTGTATAAGCCTTGTAGAACTAAACAAAAAGCTGCAATATGAGGAGGAGAAGCTTCCTCTGTTATAGAGGCAGAAAGATCTAAAAGCTGAAGCCTTCTATCTCTGTTTGTAGATCCCATTCCAATGGACCATATCTATTTGAGAGGCTATCAGGAAAAGGTTTGGTTACACAGGGAAAATAGCTGTTTGCTTGTTAGATCGAATTTGAGCTCTTTAATAGGCTTGAGTGAAGTCAAGTTAAAAATCAAAAGTGGTTTTAGGGAGAGTTTTTTTAACAACATAAGCTACCTCTATACTATCTTTCTGGGCTCCTGATAAATGTTATGATTTTTATATATTTGGGAATCTGTTCCCATACATATTTTATCAAGCTAGATTAGGCTCTTATCACATGTTAGATTATGCTACATGCTTTTTCAAAGTCAAAGGGAGAAAAAGAAGTAAATGTTTGTATTTTCAGAAAAGCAAATTCTAGCTTCTAAATTTAAACTGCTTCTTTTCTCTTTTTCTTTATCTATATTGTTTTTAACTTGTTTCTTTTCTCTTTTTCTACTTTTTCTTTATGTACTCTTATGTACTCTGTTTATTTTTTAATTATGTAAAAACTTTCAATCAAAATTAAGAACAACTGTTTCTAACCTGATGGTTAAGAAAATCATATTATTCTTGGAACTCAGGTGCTAGATATATATCTTTTTAAGCGTACACAATTTTTTTCTAAAAAACTTAAGTGCAAAATTTAAAATATAAGTCTAAATTTGACAAATACACATTGGACAAGGGTTTTTCCATTTATCTAAAGAGCTAATTCTTCCTAGATGAATTTTCAGCAGTAATGACTGGACAGTATGTCCTGAACGAGAAGGTTGAGACAACCTTAGAAGACATAACATGGACCTATGGCCCATAGAACCCAATATTTTCCAATACTTTATCATTTCTCACTCCCACATATCTTCTGCTTGGGTGGATGTTGCCTCTAATATTAGGACACACATAAATACTGTAACTTTTGTCTACTCATCAGAAAATAGAGGTTGGCTGAGGCTTTTGTCAAATTGTGATAGATGATATCCATGAAGGGGGATGTGATGTGATCTACTACACTGAAGCATCAGTTTCCCAGGAAGGAGGAAGCATATTCCAAGATAGTGGGTGAGACAAGAGACCACACACCCTGGAATTGGGTTGCAGTCAAAGGAAGATATTTAGGATAGCCACTCCCTAAATTTCTCAGTTATAACTGTTGGGGTTAGAGTGGTATAGGTTTAGTCTGGCAAGATGATGTGAGCAAATAAAGGGGCAAGATGTCTACATGGTGTGTGCAAATGCATAATTGAACATAGGCACAATTGTTCTATGTTGTTCTTGGGCTGAGCTTGACACAGATTGAAGTTCGATGGCATTCATAGTTTTGTTTTTTAAATATACATGATGCCCTTTTGGTTCTGACAGTGATGCTCCTTTTCATTCAACCTTTAAATAGTACTTATTTATTTATTTATTGGTGGGATTATTAAAAGTAAGCCTGGCCCATAATTGTCACTAAGTGCAATAGGAATCATCATCATCATCTAGTTACAAACATTACTATATTATGTGCTAAGCTTTAAATAGAGATTTAATTTTCTTTAAATCACAAACTTGTGGTGATATTTAACCTTCACCACATCACATTATTATTATATTTGCTGGAGTTAATTCTTTTTGAATTGTGTGCTGTCTTGAGATGCTTAATCAAGAGAAAAGGTCATCTCTTAATTATCTGATTCAAGATTTGTTGCAAAGCCTGCTCTATTGATAATTTTAAATAACATGGGGTTGGTTAATGGGATGTCTATAATTTAAAAGGCATGAAATATTGCTTTAAATCAGTATTTTTTATCATTTTAGCTTAACACATATGATTAGTTTGTGACATTTGCCACTCTGCCAGAAGACTCTGGGAAAACCAAAATCAGTGTACTGTTTAGGAATAAGGCTTACATTTTATCCCTGAAATCTCTTCTTAATTAAACTCTGGTAGAAGGATTAGAAATAAATACCCAGACTGAAGTTATATTCAACAGGTTTTTAGTTAAAATCTGAAAGCACAAGTTCTGATAGACCATTTATTTATTTCTTGGTGGGAGTATTAAAAGTAAACCTGGCCCATATTTGTCATTAAGTGCCATAGGAATCATCTATATACCTACATAGAAGTTTCTAATAAGGGAATGGAGAATGGAAACATTTATGAATTGGTCATTTATTTATTTATAAAATTTATTTACCTTACAAATGTTTTGCATGGGTAGGCATGAAGAGCGTATTACAGTAGTCCAGTCGTGAGATGACTAGGGCAGGGGTGGGTTCTACTTACCTTTACTACCAGTTCTCTTCCTGCACACGCGTGTGCAACTCTTTGCAAGAACTGCTATGTTTGAACATAATTCTTTATTTAAGAAAATGAATCCAAACATTGTATTGCATGAACTTTTCCACAGATAAATATAAGCTTTTCTCCCAGTTGTGTCACTTTTCTATGCCACTAGAGGATTTCCCATTCTATACCATTGTAAATGGCCCATTCATTTTTTAAAGTTGATTTTGGGTGCTTACTGAGAATTTCAGCAGGAAGAAGCCAAGAAGTCCTCAAATAGAGCAAATAGAGTTCTGTTTCCCCTTTTATATGCTCAATCCAGTAATTTTAAGAACTGCTGCAATGATAAAAAAATATGCATCATCATTTTCTTTAACTTTCATTTGTGTTTTTTGTTCAAGGATCCACACTATTACAAATTGCTACATCTTCACAAAAATTATTAGTAATCGATACATCAATGAGTGTATTGATATACAGACAGTCCTTGACTGCCAGTTTTTGAAAAACACGGAATTAGTGCAACTATATCAAAATATAGACAACTTGATACAGCTGTGCAAATCTTTTGAAAGATTTCTTCCATTTTTGGAAGGGTGAGAAACCAGCCAACTGACATTCCAGTGGTGGGTTGCTCCCAGTTCGCGTGATCCGGTAGCGGTGATGCTGTGACATCACCGAACCAGTTCTCTGCGACCAGGAGCTGGGTCCACCTGTGCGCCCATACTTATGGTTCTCTGCGCTCCGTGCGCTCTGCGCATGCGCAAAATGCTTTTTTTGAGTTTTTCCCCCAAAAAAGTCACTGCACATGTGTGGAGCGCGCATTCGGCACGCACGCGAGCAAAGCGCGTGCAGGCGGGCCAATCACGCGCAAAGTGCATGCATCATCAGAACCGGTAGTAAAGGTAAGTAGAACCCACCCCCGTGACATTCACCAAGCTTGCTTCATGCCTAAAACAAGATTAGAACTAGCATCAAAGTTTCTAACCTGTGCCTTTAACTACTACACCAAACTGATTTCAGTTAACTAACAGTAACAGAGTTGGGAGGGACCTTGGAGATCATCTAGTCCAACCCCCTGCTCACGCAGGAGACCTATACTATTGATTTGAACCACCGAGCTTTCTGATTGACAAGCTCAGCATCTTAGCCAGTTAAGTTAAATTAAATTAAATTTTAAATTAAATTGTTTTAACTATTTTAAATTTTATATTGTTCTTGGTTTTTATTCGTGATGTAATTGCATTTATTTTTAATATTTTTACTTTTAGATTATTTATTGTGGTGTATTTTTAAATGTGTGAGCCGCCCCGAGTCCTTCGGGAGAAGGGCGGCATATAAATGCAATTAAATTAATTAATTAATTAATTAATTAATTAATTAAATCCCCATCGTTGGGTTCTGCTGGGTTTTGCCAAGCTGGCAGATTCTATTTATAATCCCTGGCACCGGCAATAAACTTTGTTGTTGTCAGAGGAACTTGTGAGAATTATGAGCGGCTCGTGATGGTAATTGACGGTCGGTGGAGTTGACGGGTTCTGGGGACATCCTGAAGGTAACGGAAAGCTTGAAGGCCCATGGGTTCTTTGGCACAAGAGTGAAGTCCCTCTGGTCCAAAGGTCTTCCTGAACGAGATATTATAGCTGGCTCCCCAGAGAACGGAGCGAATAAGCCAAGATCTACACCTGGCATTGTTTTAACCTTGGCAAATTGTCCAGAGAGAAACGTTTAAAAGGATGGAGATGACTGGGGAAGAGAAAGTGGCTATCCTCTTTTTCCCCCCCCCCCCTCTGCTTTCATCCAAGGGTTGTCTTAGCCCTTTGGGGTAGATGAGCTGCGGAGGAGCAGTGGTTAGAGCGCAGTACTGCAGGCTACTTCTGCCGACTGCCAACAGTTCGATCCTGACTGGCTCAAGGTTGACTCGTCCTTCCGTCCTTCCAAGGTGGGTAAAGTGAGGACCCAGATTGTGGAGGGAAAGAGGCTGATTCGGCAAACCGCTCTGTATGACCGACTTTGTGGGTTTCAATTTTTTTTTTTTTTACTACCAGTTCTGTGGGTGTGGCTTGGTGGGTGTGGCAAGTCTTGGTGGGCGTCACATGGTGGGCATGGCAGAGAAAGGGTACTGTAAAATCTCCATTCCCACCCCACTCTAGGGTCCTCATTTGACCCACCACGGAAAGGATGGAAGGCTGAGTCAACCTTGAGCCGGTGAGATTCGATCTGCTGAACTGCAGCTAGCAGTCAGCTGAA
>JANHFM010002101.1:84260-103397 GCA_032468115.1 Grayia smithii
ATATATGTAGGAAATATGAATGAATCAAGGAGATGTTATTTGACCTCCAATCTGTAATATTAATATCAATTTATCATTCAAGGAAGAGTATGTCAAGTAGATCAGTTTTCCTGTGGGAACGGACGCTGCATTCCACGTTCATGGTTGTGTGATCAAGAGGATGATTGTGGTGATCAGTCAGATGAAGCAGCAACTTGTGGTAAGTGGAATCACAGACTTTATAAATAGAATATTTGATTCATATAAGAAATTAATTTGTAATTTGATAGTACTCATGACAGGCCATGTATTGCCTAGATCTTCTGTTGTCTTACATATTAAACTCCTCTAGGAATAAATATCATGCTCCCGGTATTTAGGCAACAGATTATTAGATAACTAGGTTACATAAATTCTTTCATAAAATAAATACTACCACTTTCCTGTCTATAATTCAATATTATTCATTTGTTTGTTCTTGGCCACACCAAGTACTTGACAAACTATATAAAGCAAGCACTTGAGATATAAAAGGATTTTATTCAAAATAGATTAAAATGTAATCTTATATTATGGAGAAAAAACAATTCAGAAAACTCTATTTCTCCCTTTTTTTAAAACAAACAAACAAACAACAACAACCGAAAGGATAGTGTGTCTTTCTTCCACATGCACTTATATTATGTATATAATGCATTATATAAATGCAATAAAACTAAACTAAAACTAAACTATATTTTCCTTTCATTAATTAGTTTAGCAAAATAATAAATAAAATAAAGAGGGAGAAGAAATTATTAGAAATAATTCATTTTAGCAAATGATGATGGTGCTTGGGAATTAGGGAAGAAGGGATAAAGTGTCCCCAAACTTGTATTCTAGTGTTAGGAAGAATTTCCTTTGACAAGAATAAGCTGCAGACAGGAAGAGAAGGATGAAGAAAAGAAAGAAAAAATAGAAATTTAATCTTTAGAAGATTAGAAATCTATTACTGCCAATAAATGTTATAAAAAGTTTGTAAAATAAAGCTAAATAAAATAAAAATACTAAATAAAATGGCTAGTGATGTATAGAAGAAGCCAAATCTGGAAATTTCTGCTGCTGCCAAATCCTAGAAAGAGTTTATGTCTGTAAAGCTAAGGAATTATGATGTTATGTTATGATTTCTGTACAATATAAACTTGTACTGCATGTGGATCTTGCTGGAAATCAATATGCTTCTATAAATTTTTGTGACTATAACTGCCTTTGGCATGAAAACTAGACTACTCTAGCTTCTGCAATGTGACCATTTTATAGTAACTAGCCACAGATGCGGTTTGTTAATCTTCTCTCCTTAGCAAGCTCAGCTGCACTGACTTCACTAGGAAAGAAAAATTGATATGAGCTTAAATATGTGTGGAATACAACCCATCTTCCTTAACTCTCTGGCCTCAAAATATCTAAGGTGTTTCATAAATCATGTGTGTGGCCACTCTACTGCAACAAAACCACATATTAATTCAACTATTATGATTGCTCTTTTTATATGCAAGACTACACCCTTTTTAGTTCTTCCTTTGTCCCACCTCATCTGGTCTCTTACAGGTACAGTGCTGACAGCAGAGGCGTGACTATTGATTTAGCTCTTATGGTAGAAAAGCTAGTGTGGTTTCTCTCTTGGGATTTATAACAGAAATTCTTAACTCTGCTTCTCAACTTTGTTATCGGAAAATGATTGACTATTATTAATGACAATTTAAATTAAGTCCCCTTAATATTATATACATAAGCTTAATAAGGTGGTATAAAGTTACTGAGTTGAATATATCTTAACATATAGCATTCATATGCTATAAAAATGAAAAAGAATGCTACTGTGACCATCAAATCTATCTACACCTCTAATTTTGAGAGAGAGAAACAACAGGATTAAAAGGATTAAAACCACTGTTAAATGGCCTTTTATCCGTTGTCAATTGATATTCTGGCTTTTATCAGCTATAGTGCATCAAAGCTTGTGAAAAGTGGCAATTAAGCCACATGCTCTTTATACATTTTGAAAATCAGGTAATTGTTCTGATGCACCATCTTTTTGAAGCTCCTTCTGTTAAAAGTTAAGCATTCTCTCTCTCTCTCTCATATATGTATATGTATGCTTTGCGCGTGATTGCCACACACATGCTCGCTTAGCTCGCATACGCGCTGAACGGGTGCTCCGTGCATGCACACTAGATACAGCTCAAAACAAGCACTCTGCGCATGCGTAGAGCAGTTTAGCCCAGCTGATGGGTGCTTTTTAGTGGAGTGCCGCGCCTCAGCTGGGCTAAACTGCTCAGAAATAAAGGAGAAATGTAAGTAGGGGCTGGCGGGTGGGCCCAGCTCCCGGCCGTGGAGAACCGGTTTGGTGACATCACATCATCACCGCTACCAGCTTGCGCGAACCGGGCCAAACCGGGAGCAACCCACCACTGGTGTGTGTATTGTTTGTGTGTGTATACAAACACACACAGAAAGACATTTATACATGTAATTTTATTACACATCTGGCACCTGACTCTTAATGATTCTGAGTGGCTCACAGCAAGACATTACAATAAATAAAACATTAAACAATAGCAAGCCACTCTACCTTGCTAAAGGCCTGGGTGAAGAGCTGTCTTCTAAACAAGGGCAGAGTCATCCAGATCTCTGAGGGAACTTTATTTCATAAGTCAGGTGTGGCTATAGACAAAGCACGTTTCTGGGGTCCCTATAAGATAATATTGTTTAATCAAAGGAACCTGGAGCAGCCCAACCTTGCAGGAGCAAATTGGCCAGACAGATGCTATGGGAGATAGGAGAAACTCAAGTAAAGTGAACCTATGCCACATATAAATTTATAGGTAACAACCAGCACCTTGAATTGCAGCCAGAAACAAAGTGGCAGCCAGTGCAGCTTGCAAAGCTGATATGCCATTAATGCTCATGCTGCTGCCTTCTGTATCTGCTTTGTCACATTCTGGAGGTCTTAGGGAACCATCACCATCACCATCACCAAATACATTATGCATTATCAAATTAGCCCTGTTTTATTAATAGAACAAAAAAATCTAAATGCTATCAACACATAAGTGATACCTATGCTTTTTTTTTAAAATGAAACATGTTAAAAGTGGTAATATTGCTTTTATTGCTAATATTGGCCTGCTGTTGGACTGTATTAATCCTTTCCCCTCTTAAGATTTGTTTTTTATTTTTATTTTCTAGTCTTCTTATATTTCTCCCCTCTCTATTACACACAATACAGCCCAGCTTTCTTTCCCTGGTTGCCAAGGTATTTCCTTTGGGGCTTATCAATCTGTATAGTCCACAGAATATTTTAAATATACTTTAAAGGGAAATATTTGTAGCTCAGGACTGAAATGAGGGTCTTTGTAACATTAGCACTGATGATGATGTCTAGTTTGGGTAATGAAATCTCTGCAAGAAAACAACCAAGCTCAGAGAGCACCAAGGACCCCTTAAAGACACTTTAATTAAACAGCAAATAATAAAGCAGACCAGCATGTTCCAAAGCAAACTACCAAGCTCAGGCATGATAATTTTTACCAAGAATGCTTCTGGCTTCCACATAGAGAACAGAAATACTATATAACAGTATTATATAAATACTTATATAAATACTATATAAATACTATACAAAAACAAAAAAGAGAGAGGAGCGTGTTCTGTAGGGAGAATGGGGTTGACAAACTCACAGAGGTTAGGCTGCTAACAAACAGCTCTTTATTATAACAGTTAATAACAGGCAATTCAGAACGGCTTAACACAAAGACAAACTATTGCTGACAGCTGCTTAAATAGGGGAGCTATCACACAGCTGAAGCAATAGGCGGCTACCGATTTGCCACTCTTTTTGTAGCCGCGTCGTAGCCAATCAGATGGCCAGTTCTGGAGCGCTGTCCCTGGTCCCGTCGTGACAACAAGGACTCAACAGAGGGAGAGGGGAAGGGAGAGAGGGAGGCAGGCAAGGAAGAGAAGGGAAGGGAAGACAGGTTGGCTGCCTGGGAGTTCTGCAGCCCTAGGCCTCATGGAGGAGGGCTGAATAAATGGAGTCAGAGGTCAAAGTCAAGAGACAAACTAGAAGATAAGCCTGAAGAGAAAAAGGCAACCAGAAAGGGCAGCATCTGAGAAAACTGGGAGGGAGGGAGGGGGTGGGGGAGGAAGGAAAAAGATGTTTATTTCCTTTCCTCAGACCTGGCATGACAAAAACGTTTTGTGAGCTGTTTACCTCAGAGGGAGCAAGTAGAAAAGGCACACAAAAAAATAAAGATTGTGACAGCTAGAAGTAGAAAAGAAGAACCCATCTGAGGTAGATGGACTTAAGTCTGTAGAAAAAAGAGTTTGGCTCTGTAAAGAATGTCAATAGTGAAATAAAGTAATTGAGATTACAGAAATATAGAAGTAAAAAATAAACAGATATAGAAAAGATATAGAAGACAATGAGAATATTGTAAAACTGGACTTTCTAGATAAAGAGCTCACAGAAAATAAATATAAAATAGATAAATAGTGATTCTATTGCAGTTGTTTTTTTAATCAATACTTCTCAGTGCTTAAACTGGTATAGGGAAATAAGTTTCATTCTTACACAATTTACAAACTGTTTGTAACCAGTTAGCATGGTGCAGAAATCCAAATCCCAAAGATGAGACTGGATTTGAACTGTATATGAGCACACAAGCAGCAGTGGTTAGGGTTATATTAAGTATGTGATTTCCCAGGATTGTGAACCAGTTGAATCCACACAGCTTCTTTAAACATTTCTGTCAAGTGTTACAAGAATACTCTGCTCACTCCAAATCAGTTAAATCTGAACTCTGCACTACCATACTGCAAGATAATTGTTAGGTCAGTATTCTCATGGCAAAAAAAGCACAGTAAAGCCCCCCCCCAGTGACTTTGTAAATATTTTTTTCATTCCTAACTTAACATAAAAGCATCATGATCCAACAATGGTGACATGACTTCTTTATTATGATGCTATTTTTGTTCTTACTTTCCTTCTTAATACTATATTTAATTTGTTTTTAATGAATACGATCACAGATGTTTAGCATAAACATCAAACTATTATTGTGGTGATAGCTATAAAATGTTCCTTGAGAAGCACACCATTGCCCCACAGGGGCACAAAATCACTACAGGCTGTGAAGCAGTTACAATTCCTGTGATGTTTTTATGTTTTAAGCTTCTGTATACCTTTAATATAATAAGAAAGGCAATTCCTACCAGAAATATCTAAAATTTCTTTACAGGGACAATTTAGGAATTTGTGTAGTCAGAAACATTTGTGCTTAATACTTTAGCAAAATACTGTACTCATTTTCTTCTAATATACAGATAGTCCTTGACTTATGACTAGTCACTTAACAACCATTTGCATTTACAATGGCCATGGAAGGGTGCTTTACAAGCCATAAAGACAACACCCCCAGTCATTGTAAACAGTCAGACATCCCTCCATGGTTTCTGACCAGTTGTTGCATTCTGTAGTCATGTGATGGTAATTTGCATTGTTTTTTACCAGCTTCCAACAAAAATGACAATACAGATAAATGGGTTTGCACTTACAACCACTATATTTGCTTAACAACTGTCTCATTTATTTAACAACCATTGCAAAAAAAGGTTTTAAAATCACTTTGAGCATATGGGTGCCTAGATTTATGACCCTAATGACTTACAACCAGATTTCTGATTATAGTTACAGTCATAAACTGAGGACTCTGTTATGTTATATTCATAAAAATACCTTTTTTCTGTTTCAGATAACATATCTAGTTGACACAGCTAGCAATGTAATAACAGCTGTTATTTGAAACAGTTGTTCTTGAAAAATTATGAAATAATAGATGCCCATCTATTGTAGTAAATATGATACTAAACCTCCTCTCCTCTTCTCTCCTTTCCTTTCCTTTCCTTTCCTTTCCTCTCTTCTTTTCTCTTTAGAGTTCCCAACCTGTGACCCACTGATTCATTTTATATGTGATAATGGAAGATGTATTAATAGCAAGTGGCATTGTGATACAGGTAAGAATCTACTCTAGTTCAACTCTAGTCACAAATAATGTTTCTGTCTAACTTTTAGGAATCTTATTCAGCTTCCCTGTATCATAGCCAATCCTGAAGTGGCTAAGGCTGAAAGTTTCATGTGATAGTGGTGGGAATTAACTTTCATGCTATATGTTATCTGTTAAATTTCATGTAATAGGTTCCATGTTAGCATCCAATCCACTATTTATACACTAAGAATGACAAAATTTATTTCATTAAATCTTATAAAAGTGATCAAATGTTATGAAGATTAATATATACTAAAGAACTTACCGATCAATCATATAATGCATAGGATTATCATTGATTTCTGTCTTTTCACTTCTGCATGAAGATGGAAAGTGCAGAATACTATTTAAGCCATTATGTCTCCTGGTAATTAAATATTTTTGATATTATGTATGCTATTTGCATATCTATATATATATGCCTGATTTACTTATTTCTTATATCACTTATTTCTCTATGCTTCTATACTTGATGGTGGGGCTTGATTTACCTGTTGTGGTTAGTGCCCCCCCCCCTTATTACTATCCCATAGCTTAAAATATATTGAATGAATGTCCTAAACCACAAAGTAAAATAAAACAGTATTTTTTTACTTAACAAAATAGGGAGTGGCACATAATATATAAATGGGTACATAAAAACAGTAACTGAAATGCCTATTGTTGCATCATGCATACATGGGTTTGCATCACTGAAGAAAAAATATTGTAGGACACTCCCACATTCAATGTTTTGGCAGGACCATGCCTCCTGTATGCAACATGCTAGGACCATAATTCTTCTCTCACCATAGTAGCAGCATCCAGTAAAGTATATTGCACCTTTGTTACTTCAGATATTGCTAAGCATGTAATACTTAAAATATTATAAGAATCAGCACATGTCTAGAATCTTGGATGTGTTTCCTAGACCTTTCTTCACTCTGTTTTTTTTTTGGTTATTGCGATATACATATTCTGTCAGTTTTATTTATTTATTTATTTATTTATTTATTTATTTATTTATTTTATTATTTATTTTATTTAGGGAATTTATATTGCTATCTATTCACACATGGCAACTCAAGGCAGCTTACAGATAATAAAATCTTATATAAAAACAATAAAACTAATAAAAGAAGTCATAAAATAAATTAATATACTAAAATCACCCCCACCCTCTGCCCCGGCGATAGCATTTCACACGAACCATTTAATGGGCTCCATCCCGCTTTGGGTTCCCCAGGCCCTCTGGCAGAACCTGCAACTTTTTGTTCCCTGCAATTAAGGTCACTTTAATTATATTATTTGTCACGCTAAAAGTCAGACTGGGCATGAATGATTTGACTGCCTTGGAAGGAGTGACAAACGGTGTCCTCGCACAATCATGCAGTACAATACAAAAGCTGTGAATGTTATATTATAGTTGCCCTTTAGGGTCTGAGCCAGATGTCAATTCCATGAAGTAAGCTTGCTATTCTCTCATATGTCGGTGACAATATTTATTGTTATTTAACTTATTTTACAATATTTGAAATCTGCCCCCATCAAAAAGATACCAGGAGAAAATCAACACATGATCAATCCCATAAAAATATAAAAATACAATAGTAATCAATAATCATTTGATCCAAAAACTTGCTAGAAGCCAAACTTCTAACTTTCAGGGAAATAGCATGATTAGCTGGATCATTCAAAATGTAGTGAGGGTTGGGGACAGACGTACCTCTGGGAGCAGCATTTTCAAAGTTTGGAGGCCATTACCAAGAAGCATGGCCTTTGAACCCACCTTATGCTTCTAGGTATTTTGGAGCTTCAAATATCTTCACATATCTTTTATTTCAATCTCCACTAAGCTGATCTGTTTTTCTCTGAGATGCTGTGTAAATACTGTAGTAGTGCTGGTACTTGCACATTTTTCAGGACAGCATACACAATAGACTTCCTCAACGCTCAGCTTTCAAATGTTTTACAAAGATGATCTGCAAAGTTGCAAATTGGATGAACATTTAGTAACCACCTAAAGAACTACAATAACAGACAAGTAGTCCTTGGATACTTTCTAAGCTGAGCTCAATATCCCTTTGGAAATAAAGACTAAATTTAAAAGAAAATGAGGCAAACCTATTGGCATGTTCATAAATGAATTCCCACCTACATCCTGAATATTAGAGAAATTCAGGAAGCCACAGGTGACGAACTTCTATATATTGTCCTTTATATCTTGTGTAACACTATCCTATTTAAGATTCTATTTTGCTGCACAGGTATTGCATTCTCAAATTATTATAATTATATTAATATATAATATTAATATACAGGTAGTCCTCAACTTACAACAATTCATTTAGAGACCATTCAAAATTAACAATGGTGCTGAAAAAAGTGACTTATGACCATTTTTTCACACTTATGACTGTTGCAACATCCCAATGGTTCATATGATCAAAATTCAGATACTTGGCATCTGGCATGTATTTATGACAGTTGCAGTGTCCCAGTCATATGATCACCTTTTGTGACCTTCTGACAAGCAAAATTAATGTGGTAACGACTTTTACCTAACAACAGTATTACTACCTTAACAAGTGGAGTGATTCACTTAATAACAAAGGTCATAAAAAGTAGCAAAATTCATGAAAACAGTGTTGCTAAGCAATGGAAATTTTGGGCTCAATTCAAGATGCTGATTTTAATCTTTAAAGCTGTTTCTGGCATGGGACCAGCTCATCAGAGAGACTGCCTCTCCCCAACTACATCAGCCTGTCCCATTCAATCTGGCAAAGAAAGCAAGTTACAGATACCATCTGCCACACAGTTATGTTTAGTGGTCCTAGGAGGTGGGACAACTTACCACGGTACCTGCTCTATGGAACATTCTCCCTTCCTATCCCAAAGTCAGCTCTATTCTGGCTATTATTTTAAGAACTCGTTATGTTATCAGGCCTAGAGGTCCCAGGAAAGTGGAAATATTCAGAGATGACTCCATTGTAGTTGATGTTTTGACTTTTCTGTGTGCTTTGTATATTTTAATATTTAATAATATTTCCCTTTTAAATAATGATTGGATTTTTATACACCTGTGCTTTTATTTCATTGTTGTATACCACCCAGAATCACTTTTAGTGAGATATCTGACTTTATAAATGTCCTAAATAAATAAATAAATAAATATTAATTACTCTAAGTCATTGTAGTCTGCCATTTGGCCAAGTCTAACTTCTGTTTTTAAGGTTATTCTAGTTGCTTTGGGCAGAAGCCAATTTGGCTTATAATCTAAGTAATATACAGTAGTTAGCAAAGTACCGGTATTTTTCTCATTTATTTGTTTTTCATAATTAATCTTTTTTAAAAAAATAATTAATTGGTTTTTGTAAATCAGAGCTTATTGTTACAATTACATTTAAAATCTATATACCCTCTGTACCTTCCCTATGATACAAATATTGCTGAAGTAGCTCTATTCTAACTCTATACATTAACTCTATTCTTGGCTTTACAAAACTGAAGGAAATAAAAAGCTGAATCTACTGTTTTCTGCTTAGTTATTGAATACCAGAATAAATTGGGCATGAATAATACTCACACATTTTTACAGATAATGACTGTGGTGATGGGACTGATGAACTGGACTGTCTTCATTCATGTTTTGACAACCAGTTCAGGTGCTCTACTGGCCGGTGCATTCCAGGTCACTGGGCTTGTGATGGAGACAATGACTGTGGAGACTTCAGTGATGAAACTAAACTAAATTGCACCAAAGGTCAGTGTTTTATATTCCCCTCCCAACTTCCAGTAAAATGCTTACCTTTATCAAACAAAATAATAATCAAAATCGTGATTTTAGCTGAGTAAGATGATTAATATAAGATTTTATTCCTACTAAATTATGGCAATTGTATAAAATATGTATATAGCAATAAATGGTGTAGGTAGGTATATGTATCTTTGTGTGTGTGGGTGTCTGTGTGTGAAGGTCTGGGTCTCTGTGTGTGCATGTGTCATACATATATAAAATACATCAGGGAATATCTTTTAAGATATAACTTTTGACCATAGTAAAAAAAAATCATTTGCTCTTTAGTTGTAATATAAAGTGAGTGAACAATACACTAAAGGCAGCTGTTTTTTGGTAGTGATAAAAGGGAAACGTGGTAGTTTCTTGGTTTAAAATTAGATATTGTATTTTACTGTCTGGGAGAAGGAAAATATTTTTGTACTATGCATAATGATGCAGGAAGATGCAGATAAATCATTTAAGCCAGTCCTGATTTTATTATGACTTAGCTTTAGTTCACTATAAAACTATATAGCAGTGAAAGTTTCAAAGATGTTTGTAATTTGAACATTTATTATTAAATAAGAAGCAGAGGAAAATAATATTGTGTTAAAAATTAGGCTACAATATTTTAAATATTGCTCAGAAAGGGCAAAAAAAAATAATATGCTGCAGTCTAAGATGCAAAGTGAAGAATTCAGTTCATATCAGTACACTAAAATATAGGTCCTTTCAGTCTGCTTGAATGAAATGTGCAAATTCAAGGATAGTCTAGGTCTAGGTAGTAGTATGAGTTATCATCCTATAAAAAACAACATACTACGTATTTTATATAGCAGTCACTGTATTGATGATGATTCCAACTAGTATTTGCTACAGAGTCTTTATTTGTATAATTTGTTCAAGGGAAATTTGAATTATGAAAATAGAGTGAAACATTGGATTTTTTATTATACTTTTTTTGGCCAGACCACTTATCAGATATATTTCAACAATGGTCTCAGCACTCTGAAATCTGATAAATGAACATTTTGTCCTGCTTAATACTTTTCAATACTTTTATTGAAAAATAATATGTTTATGATTCATAGGGATAAGTGCAACCTCTGAGAAAAACACAGAAGTGTCTTCCTCTTCTTGTAGTCAGTAGTATTTGATGCTTAGCCACTTTTGTTAAATATTTGAATGGCGTTGTTTACATTGAAAGGAACCTCAAAATGTTTTCAGTAACTTGTAATACTTATATATATACAAAATATTAATAAGAGAGAGAAGGCATACATTGTGTCAGACCTGGAAGCCATCATTCTACCTTTGTGACTTCAGGCTTCAGGCCTGCCACAAATTCAACTGTGGGAAAACGGGAGTGGGGGATTGTATAGAATGAAGAGGATATGTAGTCAAAATATAATTCTTTATAGAAAGTCAAGGCCATTGTGCCCTGCACCTGTGCTGAGAAGAATGAGGAGGTATCTTCTGTTCCAGAGGGTACCTGATTGGTGTGGTGGACCTGTGGGTGAGGGGCAAGGTCTTGAACTTTCTTTTGGGTGTGGAAAACCCGGAAGCTCTCAGATTTGGGTTTTCCCAGATGTGCCAATATGACATCTCTAACTAAAAGTTAGCTTTGAGGAACTTCAAGCCTCGGAGTTTGATTTCATTGGGGGTGTTACTTGGAACCCTGACACATTGCAGTTTGCAAAATTCATCACCACCAGTGCCCGTAGGAGGCATGCTCTCCCTGTGAACTAATTCCGTTTCTCTCTTTCTCTCTTCCTCTTCCTTTCCCTCTCCCTTTCTTTTGGACAGAGAGAGAAAGAGAGAAAGGGAGGGCGGAGAGAGAGGGGGGTCTAATCAGGGTGGGTACACATTGTTTTCTTCTGCATGGGCTAGTATGCATTGCTGCTCTCCCTTTAAATATTGTTGGGGATATGACTGCTCTGAGAGATGTGGGATAGATAGATCTGCATACTGTTTATTCAGAGTCACATTCCAAAAAAGAAAATGGGAGAGGATTAATGCAAAAGTTGGCTTATTCCAAGCTGTTTACTAATAGCCCTCCACCCACTTGGGGTGAATTGGAGGGTTTTTACTGGATTCTTTGTTCTACCTGGATTCAGATCTTTTTTAAACTTGCAGGTTCTTCTACAGTACTATACCAACTTATTTTTATTTTGATTGTTTTCTGACAGCTACTCTTTCCTATGCTCACACAAACAGAAATATTTCTAAACCGATTCTGTAATTTCCAACAATCAATTTCTTTAGAAAAAATAAAAATACAATTTTGTGCTTTCTTGCTTGGAAGTACAGTAAGTCCTATTATTTTCAGTTCCATTTACACTCTAGAACACATAAATAGATTTCAGTCATTATTTTGCTTTTTCAGTTCAGAAATGTAAACAGTCACTGCACAATGCAATGTAATCCTAATTCAGTTGTTTCAGTTTCATTGAGGATAATATGAATCTGCAGCAATTTCCAATAACTGAAAGTTTTCAAAAATGAAAATCCTTTAATTTAAATGAAACCACTTTTTCTATTATTGTAGTGTAGAGCCAGAGATATTTTTCCCATTGTGTTTTCTACAGGAGAAAACTCCAGATAGGCTTAAAATATAACACATTTTTTGCATTATAGCTTTCATAGTGATATTTTTAATATCAATTGAATGTCTCTTTAGATATTATTAAAAAAAACATAAATTGTTCATCAATAGCAGTGGTGGGTTTCTACCAGTTCGCCCCAGTTCGGGCAAAATGGTAGTGGCAGTGGTGGGACACTCTGCCCACCCACGCGGATGTCATCACAGACGCTCTGCGCATGCACAAAAGCACCTTACGTGAGCAAAGCAAGTGCACACATGTGCACACTCCTGGTTGGAACCGGTAGCGAAGGTAAGTGGAACCCACTACTGGTCAATAGGTATTTATTCACAGACTATATATTTACATGATGTTAAACTGCCGTACATATCTTATTTGGAACTCAGTTTTACAACTGTAAAAAAAAATGTTTCATACAATTCAACATGCTCTATGACAGCGATGGTGAACCTTTTCAGGTTTGCGTGCCACCGAGGCTGGATGTGCGTGCTCAACCCAGCCACTGTGTATGCACAGAGCTGGCGTACGCACCCCCCCTGCGACGTGTGTGCAACACAGCCACTGCGCATGCGCAGAGCAGTCATGTGCATGTGCTCTTGCGGCATGTGCACAACCGTGCCATCTGTGCATGCGCACGCTGCCTGTCTCGCGTGCATGCGCACCCACATGCACATGCACACAAGAGAGCAGAATGGTGCACATGCTCAAGAGGAGGTAAGTTTGGCGATGGCTCGCGTGCTGGGCGAAATGACACACGTGCCATAGGTTCGCCAACACGGCTCTATAATGTTAGATACCTAGGAGATAATTATTTACATTCTTTTTTCATTTTAAATGGAAATGTACCATATGCATAAAAGAAACAAATATTTGGAGCTTTGGACTACATTAGGATTGGATGTATGATCCTCCAAATGTTATTGAATGCAAATTCCTCAAAAGAGGTATTACTTAAGTTCTACATTTATTAGTGACAGATAATATGTGTGATCTCCTATGTTCTTGCCTGGAAAGATTCCAAAGAACTGGTATAGTTACTGGTTCTTTGATCTGTGCAACAATTGTTGTTTCTGCTTTCATGGGCATGATTTCAGTTTGCAATGAAATAAAGGTATCTTTACAATGGATTTTCACATTTATGACTGTCAAATTCTAAGTCCATTTCAGAATTTTTACAATCTTTTCTACAAACTGAGAATGGAAATTGAATTGTAACATATTTATAATTTGGCGTTGGATCAAGATATATCAATATATTTGTGGTCTTGTCTTGCTGCTCTTATCAGGAAAGTTATTTTATTATTTTTTAATTTATTTTCCATAGGTTGAAGTTCTGTCTTTGATTATATGTGATTTTGTCATTGGGGAAAAAAAACTCCCATTCTTCTACACTTATTGCATAGAAATGTTCTCATTCTGTGAATGTCTTTTTGGCCAAAGAACAATTTATAATATGATAGTTCAGACGTTAAAATGGATATCACCACTGTATCTTTTCAATAGTTCCAATTATATTTCTCCAGTGAAATTCACACTGGTACAAAACTATGACTAGTATATAAAATAAACTTATCCATTATAATGGAAAAATATATACTTTTCTCCAGCATAATCCTTCTGCATTGGCTCTGCTCACATGATTGAATTGAATTGAATAAACATATATGTACTTAATGGGAAAAGTCAATTACTGAAAAGCTGCTTAAAATGAAAGGGACAATTTTAATAATCTATTTTGTAGAAAGCTAATAACCACATTTACTTCCTTATATTCCGTATATTAATGGGCAATTGAGTTCATACTGTAAAAATATGGTTCTGTGTTAGAACAGTACGATTTTTCTTTTCTCTATACAAAATGTAGCTCTTTACAAGAAGACTATGATATGGTATAACACTTCCTTGACTGTATTGAAGTAGCAATGGAAAAATATTGAAAATGATACGAATTATCAAAAAAGGTTGTTAAGTGATTTTGTATTATCATTTTTTAATGTTAGAGATAGCTTCTTTTGGGAGATGCAGTGGGAAAGAATTTCAATGCTACCCAGATGGAAGCTGCATTCCTGAGTTTTGGCGCTGTGATGGAGAAAAGGACTGTGAAGATGGCAGTGATGAAAGGAGTTGTAATGGAACTATAAGACCATGTGATGCCAAAACGAAGTTTTCCTGCAAAGCTACAGGTATTAAAGGGTAACAGTTTATGCGAAGTTAAAACTACGATTTTATTGTTAGCATTGTATCACTATTTTCTTCTTTTTGCTTTGAAACAGCCTTGTCAGAGTTTAAATAGTTGTGAGTTTTTTGCTTCTTATGGAAAAAATTAAGTTATAGCCCAAAGTTTATAATTTAGGATTATTTAGAAAGCATTGTTTAGAATCTTCTTAGCTTACCACCATTCATTGCCAAACCATAGGACAACTATTTCTTTAACTTAATAATATGTGTTAATTTCAACAGATTTTTCAGTCTCTGTCCCATCTGTTGAAAGAAGTTGTATCAATTGTTCATGCCTTAATTATACTTATACCATGTTTCCCTGAAAATAAGGCCTACCCCAAAATAAGCCCTAGTTAAGGTTGTCATCAGCTGGGGGGGGCATGGCCAGTATCAGAGGCAGCGAGGGCGTGGGGCTGACAGTGTTTGACAGCAGCCGCAGCCTGCGCAAAGCAGGTAAATTGATTACCTGTCCAACCAGTAGGCAAAGGCAGATGCAGGGCAAGGCATGTGATGCAGATGTGCCACATGGGCCACAGGAAAGCCGAGAGCAGGTGGCTGGCCACAGAAGACTCATTTTTGCATGGCGGCACTGGTAGCAGATGGAGGCAGAGGCACGGGGGAAAAGGCAGGCAATCCTGATGAGCTGTGCAAGCTGTAGACAAGCTGAGAGACATGAAGATGAGCCTCCCATGGCTGGCTGCCCATTTCATCCCATCGTCTCTCGGCTTGCCTGCGGCCCCTGCAACATATCAGGATCACCTGCCTTCCCTCCATGCCTCTGCCTCCATTTGCTTGAAGACAAGCTTCCTGCAGATGCCCACCCGCTCCGGCCCACCAACTCTTGTCTTTCCCATGCCTGTGTGGCACATCAAGATTGTGTGCCTCCCCCTACCTCTCCTTCTGCCTGCTGCTTGGACAGGTAATCAACTCATCTGCTCTATGCAGGCTGTGCAGCCCCAGAGTGCACCGACCCAGGGCCCCAGGCTGCAGCTGCTGCCGGACAATGTCAGCCCCTGCCTGCTTGCTGCCTTTTGTGTGCCTTTTGTGGAGTGTGGTGCCCAGGTGGGCTGATCACCCTGATATTATGTTCCCTGAAAATAGTCCTAATGCTTATTTTGGAGCCCGCAAAAATATTAAGACCAGGTTTTATTTTTGGGAAAACACGGTATTAACTAACTACCATGGAACTTTTTTAAAAAAAAAGACTTTATGGAACTCCTTTTACCTGTTTAGTAAATGGGTAATTTCTAAAGAAGTTGCAAAATTTTGCTTAATTGCCACTGCAAAGGAATATAAATGCCATCAGAACTTTAATTTTATATATTAAGCTTAACATTCTACAAAATGTATATTATGTGATTACTGTTGTAAAGAAACCCATTAATTAAAACTAATATCTAGAAGTAGATTATGTTATATTGAGATGTTAGGAACCATGTTTGGACTGTGTTGGGAAATGTCAGTAGCAAAATAAACTTCTAGATCAATTGGTCACTATAAAGTTAAAATAATATTTATATAATTGGATTTATTTTCATTATGTTTGGGACATTCTGAACTGCAAAAACTTAGTAACCAGTAACTGAAGTGCTGTCATGATTCATCTTGGATATATCCTGTTAGAAAAATGAATATAATAAATGCATATCATTTAATGAATTGAAAATTGATTATATCAGTATATATACATGCATATTTATTGTTCAATTTTTAGAGCTGTAAATAAAACTTAATACAATATTCCTTAAAAAATAAATTTCCATAGTGTCTGCCAAACCTGTAATAAATTGATGTGAATGTTGATCATGATGATTTTCCACATGTAGCTATCAAGTACAATAAAATATAAAATGGTATAGCTAGCACACTAACAATTGACATTTGGCATGAAAACGTGATCAAAGCTTTGTCTGAGGATTTACTTGGTGGAAAACAGACTTTTTTTTGTGGATTTCAAGGTCCTATCAACAAGCAAGGATCACATTTTGGCATATTAAAGAGCAAAAAACAAATAAATTTTAAGAGTAGTCATGTCCCTTTCTTTCCAACCTCAATACATGACTAATAACAAATTACATAATGCACTTTTACCAATATTGCACAATGTTTGATGATACTTTTACAAAGTTGATAATCATTAATAAATTAATAGAAATATACATCCCAGCTTTTACCTAAATTGCTCTTAATTAGTACTTAGAATGAAGAAAAAAGAAAAAATACTCAAGTACCTAGTCCTAGAGAACAATTTGGACATATTTTTTAGAACTTGAATAAGAACATTCTGAGACAAGGCTCTGAGAAAGTTAGGGTTTATAATAGATCAATAATTGGCCATTTGGCAACTGCTTTCTTTTCTTTCATTAGCTCCTTCTAGAAACAAAAATCAGTAATACACATTCTTAAACAAGAATCTCATGATTAGATCATATGAAATACATGTCAGTTAATTGGTTTCCTGTTAACTGAACCCAATTTAATTAGGCTGAAAATAGTTATGCTTATTGCATTTATTAACTCAAATGGAAAATATTTTTCTTCTTTTTTTAATAAACATTTACCAAAGTTTATAAATTTCCCAATAAAATGGCTTAAAATATATTGATGTAAAAAAAGAAATCAAAATCCTTAAATTTAGCTATCTTGTCACATAAGGCATATACACAATGAAAGAAATTATTTTATTTTATATTTTATTTTAAATTAATTTTTAAATACTTTAATTTTATTCATTTTATTTTTTAGTTTCCCCAAAGAAAAAACAGTTTTCCATACCCAGAATAAAAATCTTACAAAACTTTCAAAATATTCCCATTTGAAATGACTTTTATTTACAGTTCCATATAGCTGGTTCCAATTTATGCATCTTCTCTCTGAAATATAAGATTTGGAAATGGCTAATGTTGCTTCATTTTTAGAAAAGATCAGTGGTGAGGTTTGAATAGGGATTAAAAAATATATAGGCCATCACTTGAAGTTCTTTTTCTATAAAATAGTGGCATTAAAAATAAAATATGAAAGCCTTGTTAAGAAAAGGAATCAATATGTTTATTTTCTCTTTTCTTTAAGGGAGATGTATTAGCAAAGCTTGGCTGTGTGATGGAGACATTGATTGTGAGGATCAGTCTGATGAAGATAATTGTGAAGGCTATATGTGTGGGCCACCAAAATATCCATGTGCTAATGACACTTCCATCTGTCTGCAGCCTGAAAAGCTTTGCAATGGAATAAGAGATTGCCCTGATGGATCTGATGAAGATGATCTTTGTGGTAATTATACTTGTTCAAATGCAGATGTATGAAAAAAATTAAATAATGGTCCCTAGATAATATATTATATTTTAGTATCTGAATATATTATCAGACACTCCCACCCCAGCCACATCCCTTATGTAAATTTTAATGTTTGATAATTGAACATATATGGTTGAAATTAATGCCATGCTGAAAAATTGCTCTTCTTTCATTTTGTCCATTTTTGAAATAAAGCAAATTCAAAGGAGAAAAATTCTAAATGCTTATATACCAAATTCTGAATAGAATTCAAAGAATGGATGAAATCACTATGTTTCAGGTAGCCAGCAGGTTTCTCTTCTCTCCTCTTCTCTTCTCCTCTCCTCTCCTCTCCTCTCCTCTCCTCCCTTCCCTTCCCTTCCCTTCTTTCCTCTCCTCTCCCCTCCCCTCCCCTTCACTCTTCCCTCCCCTGTCCCCTAACAATGCAGCTCTAATTTAACTGGTATTCATTGAAAATTTATAAAATTAATTGTATTAAATTACATATTTTTCCTCTTTCATATATTGGATGTTGAAACAGATTCATGCTCTGAGTATAATGCATTCCCAGATTTTTTTTCATACAAATGAAAAGCATAAAGTGAACACAAAATAAACAGAGCATGGCAGGGCAGCAGGTGTTAGTTCTCTACTCTGACACATGCAGAAGATAGTTATATAGTATTTGTATGCAAAAGCCATCACTGTCTACATTTTATGTAATATATTGCTTACTTATCCCTGATAAATTTATTTTCTGTTATTCTAGTTTATGAAACCATCCAGTTTGCCTTTTATTACCCTATTTTTCAACTTACAGACTATATTATTTATATATGTGAATGAATGCCAAAGAATTCTGTGGTTCTGAAATATACCTTTTATTCTACAGTCTATTAGATCTAATCAGTGGTGAAATCTAAAATGTGTTACTACTGATTCTTTGGGCGTGGCTTGGTGGGGTAATGTGACTGGGTGTGCATGGCCAACTTTTTTTTTTTACAGCCTATTCTGCCAAATAGGCTGTAAAAAAATGCTTTTTAAAAAGAAAGGCTCCGAGGATTGCGGGGCTCAGCTGTTAATCACAGCTGAGCCCCATGATCCTTGGAGTCTTTCTTTTTACTTTTAAAAGCATTTTTAAGAGCCTATTTGGCAGAATAGGCTGTAAAAAAATGCTTTTAAAAGTAAAAAAAAAAAGGCTCCGACAATCACAGCTGAG
>JANHFM010002101.1:129014-143590 GCA_032468115.1 Grayia smithii
CCGCTTAGAGAGGGCTGTAAAGCACTATGAAGCGGTATATAAGTCTAAGTGCTATAGCATTAAGGAACAATACAAAAGCCATTAAAACAAGTAAAGCAATGGAACAAAGCAGAGAAAATAAACCCATCTGGAAACAAACAAAAGTAAGTGTTCAGTCATTCTTGCCAAAGGCCCAGGTGAAAAGCCAAGTCTTCAGAGCACTTCAAAGTGAAAGTGGGGTGACGGCCATTCCAATTTTTTTTAACTTGTTTTAAATTCTTATAATGTTTTTATAATTGTACTGTGGATATATTTGTTGTGAGCCGCGCAGAGTCCTCTGGGAGTTGGGCGGCATAAAAGCCTGAAAAAAATAAAAAAATAAAAAAAATTTCAGGGAGAATCTCATTCATTATAAACAACTGAATCAATAAAATATATGTATAAATATATTGATAACAATGCAGATAGTCTTCGACTTACAAACCACAACTGAGCCCCAAATTTATGTTGCTAAGTGAGACAGTTATTAAGTGAATTTTTGCCCCATTTTGCAACCTTTCTGCCATGGTTGTTAAGTGAATTGCTTCAGTTGTTAAGTTAATGACATGGTTGTTAAGTGAATCTGGCTTCCCCATTGACATTGCTTATCAGAAGGTCACAAAGGTGAATCACATGACCCCAGGACTCTGCAACCGTCATAAATGCCATGTGAATTTTGATTATATGACTATCAGGGTGTTGCCATTGTTATAAGAGTAAAACGGTCATAGGTCAGTTTTTCAATGCCGTTGTCATTTCAAACTCTCACTAAATGAAGTGACGCAAGTCAAGAACTACTAGTAAAGTTACTGCTCTTATGTTTCAATTTTTTTGTTTCTCCTTCCATTGTTGCTTCTGTGTCTTTTATGGTTGCTGGATTTGCTCGTCTTTGAGATTGCTCAGAAGATTGCTGATTTTTTTAAAAGAACATAATAACATTATAAACCACTTAGTCTATTGGAGGCAATAAAGCAAAAGCCAAGGCAGGGCTTTGTTCTCAACCTCAGCTGATGCAGACAGAGGAAGAAACTTCATCCTTGCCAAAATAAAGAGGGTGAGAGCAAACCGATACAACATGTTTGCCTTGGCATCAGGGGCATTTCCTTGCCTTCCGGAGGAAGCTGAATACATGCCACTGGTGTTCTGCACTGAAAATGCAGTTAGCGCAAAAAGGAAAGACCTCAATATTTTTTTTAAAAATCATTTTAATGACTTCTACCAAAATTCATGCAGCGGCAAGTACTTTTCATAAAAATGAAAATGGTGAAGGACATCTTTTAATAAAATATAATAAAATACCTTATGCCACCAGACTTCAATTTTGGGGCGTAGACAACTTAGAACTACGCCGACTTCAGTCTGACCTAAGTGCAGTACATAAAATTATCTGCCACAATGTCCTACCTGTCAATGACTACTTCAGCTTCAACAACAATACACAAGCAAACAATAGATAAAAACTCAAGTTCCAAACTCGACTGCAGAAAATATGACTTCAGCAACAGAGTGGTCAATGCCTGAAATGCACTACCTGACTCAGTGGTTTCTTTCCCAAACCCCCAAAACTTTGACCTTAAACTGTCTACTGTTGACCTCACCCCATTCCTAAGAGGCCTGTAAGGGGCATGCATAAGAGCACCAGCATGCCTACTGTCCCTGTCCTAACATTCCTTTTTACTCTTACTCTTTTCATGTATTCAAATTATGTTTATACTTTTACCTGTTATCTTATATATGCTTGATAAATAAATAAAATAAATAAATATCTTTAGTAATAGTAGAAGCATATTTGGGAACAGTTTTTCATATTTGGAAAAGTTAACTACGATTTTGTTATTTTTATGGCAGATTTTAGTCATGGCAATTGAAGTGAGATGGGAATGAGATGGGCCTCTATCCTGATGTTTTTATTTTTATTGTTAACTTCTTCCCCATTCAAATGCAAAAATACAGTAAAAATCAGGCTCACAAATGAAAATTTGGAGCCATTTTTTTAATGTTTAAAGTTGGGAATAGGAAAAGCAGGTGTGGGTTCCAGTTCTTACCTCTATTTTTTGGCTAGGATAAAGGAAAAGAAAAAAATAAATCCCATCAAAATTGGCTACACTGGTTACAGAGTTGCAGTTTCAAGGTTGAAATGCTACAGTTGGAGAAGATGCAGAAAATATGGTTTGGGAACTGCTCACTTCTGCTACACACAAACTATTCCCATTATGTACATAGTTCCATAATGTGCCCTTATGACATTCTGCATAAATGTTAAGTCATGATTTGTTGACTAAACAATAGTTGACTGGGTTCACAGATTTCAGTAATGAATAATTATGGTTTGTAAGCAACAGTAATTGGGTTAACACACATTATGGAATAAGTCACATTAAGCCTTAGCATAATTTATTCAATCATCCATAAAGCTTTGCCTTAAATTGTGAGAACATTTGTTAAAATAACTTGATTTGGCTGATAATAATGGAAGAAGAAAAGATGACTTTTAAAAATAATTCGCCTATTCAAAAAATGAGTACTGCAAAATAGTATTCATTTCAGTAATCTGAAACCTCCCCTGAATAGTTTTACCACAATTCACTGTATTGCTCTTTGTATTAATAAAGAAAATATTTAGCAACTGACTAATCTACAGTATGTTTTTCCTATTGCCTTTTAAAATCAATTTACTTGAAATATAATTACATTGCAATCTTGTCAGAATAATTGCTTGGCATTTGTTAGTATGTACTGCTACTCAATGAAAAATAATAATCTTCAAGCAGTTTGGCTTAACAATTTTTGCTTCTTTAAAATAAAAGAAAAGAAAAAAAAGAAAAGAAAAGAGACAAGAACAGCATTTTAAGCTTATCTGTTGTTAAACATAAACTCTCATTTAGACGTATTCTTTGTTACCAGAGGTATTAAGAACATCAAACAAAATATGGGATTGGATTAATTAGTAAGCAATGTATTTAGAATTCAATTTCCTAATAAAAATGTCCCATTTTCATTCACAGTTGTCAATCCCTTCCCCAGTTTTTTATGTTTCTTAGATATTTTCATTTGTGCACATTGGTTTATTAAAGTAGACAGTGGGCAAAAATCATACAAGGTAACAAATCTTTGTTAAAAAAATAATTTAAAAACTAAGTAAGTAAGTAAATAAATAAACAAAGAAACAAACAAACAAACTGTAATCATTCAGAAACGGTGACAGAAACAAATGGGAGCTTTTACATGGCAATTTTTGAAGAAGCTTGCTAGGCTTGAAAAAGACATGGATGTTTTAACCTAAGAGCTGTAGTACATATTTACTGGGGGACAGGGGCAAAAATTTTGTTACTTATTTTCATGCAATAATTAGGCAACGTGGTAAAGATAACAACTGATTGAATAGTAGGTAAACAATCAAGTTAGAAAAAAATAAAAATAGATAATTAAGAAAATACTAAAAGTGAAATCCGAAGAACAAAGAGCAAAAATTATCAGTAATATTATTTGCAATAGATAGTAACAGTACTCATCTGTCCCAAAGTCCCTTTATAGTTACATGGGGAAAATAATAAAATGTAAAATAACTCAAGTGATTTTGTTTCATACTGAGATTCAGATTTTTATTTGCTTTCTTTTCAAAATAAATCTAAAAACTTCAATAAAACAAATCTTTTTTTAAAAAAAAATTGGTCAGAATTTACTTGTAATCGTAATATGTGCCATATTAAGCATTCAGCTGTAGTTTCAGCTAAAAAGGGAAATTATGTACATATATATCTCAATCCCTAGCTCCAAACTTTTGATCTCGGAAAACATAAGGCTGTCTACTGTTATTAGAAAGCGTTACACATTATGAAGCTAAAGAAATATTAAGTCCATTCCTGTAACTCTTTATATCAATAACACCATTTATCACTTTAATGAAAACCAGGGACAGAAGTTCTTTCAAAGTGTTTTTGCTAGAACAAATATACCAGTTTCGAATAGTGAAGCTAGATAGAAGTCAGTTATGTAATCCTTACATTTTTTTTAAAAGAAAATTGTGCTGGGATATAGTATTTGAGAAATGGGTCAAATTTTAAGATCTATCCTTTTTTTAAATTTTAAAGCAATCGTAACATTTCATACGTAAACCTTGTTTTCTCGCTTGTGTTGTTGAATGAGCAATTTCCAAAGTTTTCTTTCAGAGCTGCTAACCTATTTTTTACTACAGGATATCGTGTTGAAAATAAAACAAATCTAAAAACTGGGGTACTTTTTAAAAAATAATTTAGAATCAATAAATGCATTTTGCTGTTGTGTAAGCAAATATAAAAAGATAAAAAATAGAGTTCATATGTTGACATTTCTGCAAATATGATTCCTGTATCTGAAAATGTATTTCAGGTCTGTGCATAGATTATTCAGAGAATAAACTTTATTGGATCAGTTCAGGCAATGGAACTATAAACCGATGCAACTTGGATGGTGATAATTTTGAAGTAATAGATTCAATGAAAGAAGAGCTAACCAAAGCTACAGCCTTAACTATAATGGGTAAGTGAGCATATAAGTTAGCATGGTTCACATCCAATAATTAACTCTCCTGATGCACATTAATTATCAAAAACGTATCAGACTTTTCCATTAAAGTATGTTGTACCATATTTTCTTAATATGAATTTTGAAGCTAGAATTTCTACTCAGTCAGGTAGGACAAGAAAGTTTGAAGATTGTATGATTTGGGGATTGCATGATTCAGTTAGGATGTTCTTTTTCTATTGTACAATGTAAATATGTTTATCAATACATAGACATATGTATTGCTCTGTAGCTTTTAAAAAATCTTTATGCAAATAAGAGGGCTGATATTCATTTTTAGATAATTAACAGATCTAGAGTTATGGCTCATCTATTATTCATAAGTTAAATATTAATAGTATAATCACTTGTTATTTTATGTAAAATTGATATGAAATATAAAAAAGAACAGAGTAAAAAGGATAATTAAAATAGAAGAATATAATAGCATAGCATAATTCTTAAAATGATTTCAAAGTACTATCTTTGTAGTAATTATGGCTGATTGATATTACTAGAAGGACAGACGATATTCTTGCTGAAGATGGAAAAAGACTAGGAAATTCTTTAGCAATGATTAAATATTAAATATTGATTCAGGATAATCAATGAACTGGCCAGGTTTTACAGCTGATACAAATTATTTTGAATGATATAAACCAAACTAGACACTAGACTCTGCCACCATTCTTTTTAGTCAAACGTATTAACCTCATACATATAAACAAACAAATTCCATGAACTGGAATTGACTCTAGCTGAACAGGTGAGATATCTTGAATTCATAGTGAATAGCTCACTGAAAACTGCCCAATATACAGTAGTTTTGAGAAAAGCAGAGTCAATGATAATGATTGTTAGGAAATGGAACAAAAGAAAGTATTATAGTATAATAATATAATTTTTTAAATCTTAAAATTGATATTTCAGAGCATGAAATAACAACTTGCCCAAATTTATTATGGGGTTGAAATGGTTTTCTTGCATTCAAGATTTTCTGATTTACAAGTAAAAGATACAATGCATATTATTATATTTAATATGAAAAAAATATATTTGGGGATAGTTAAGAAAGCTGATTTACAGGAGTTTCAAAACATCTATTATTTCTTAAGGTTTATGTGAATGTAAGTGAAGTTTACAGAGAAGCTGATTAGGTTTGCTGATAACACCAAATTATTTTTTTTTTTGGGGGGGGGGGAGGCTGGTAAATAAAATAGTATATTCATAGCCTTGAGTTATTTATAAAAATAACAAAGGCAGGATAAAAATCTAATAAATAAATAAATAATAATAAAATCAAAAACAATTTATCTCAAGCAAAGAAATATATATTAACATTAGAAGTACAGTAGTTCAGTGTAAGTGTAGTTGCTGCAGATTGCAAGGAGAATTTTAACTTTATATGCATGCTGAATTGACTTGGTAATGATGCCATTGAAAGTATTTGGTGGTCATAGTGGATAGCTTGAATTAAAGTGTTAGACACTGTGAAGTTACTTTAGGTGCTAGTGATCATCAGGATAAATTTAAAAAACAAAGCTGATATATTTATGACAAATATTTGATACGAGCATACTGGAATACAATCATTGCTTACCAAAAATAATACTGAAGAACTGCAAAATATATAGAAAAAGAAACTCATGATGGAGCTAGAACAATTCCTTTATGGGTAAAAATATGTGATGTTTTTAAAAAATACTAAGAAAAAATACATTTAAATAGATATTTAAATGTGCTTTACCTAATACAGAACAAATAGATTTCATTTTTATACAAATATATGGATTTAGAAGCTCTCTATATACAACCCTTAGGTTCAGATGCTCCATAATGCTAAAAACCAACAGGAAACAACAATGATACTGTCTTTGGTGTCCTTGTGACATCTGATTGGCTGGATGTGAGAACAAAAGGACACTTGGTCTGATACAGTATTAATCTAATAGTATATGATATGCTTATGTCAATATAAGCCATAGTTCATTTAAGTACAGTATTATGAGTTATATTAATCTTCATTGTATGTAATCACATATTTATGCAGTCTTTATTGTTAACATAAATCCAAACAACTATAATATATTGTTTTATCTCTTACTTTATCTCATACCTACTTGATCAGTGATTAAGGAGTGTAATTAAATATGCTCACAAACCTGGGAATAATTGTATCAATTATAATTCTCAAATCGTCCAAGAATTGTGGTAGAATGGAAACAGCAGTCCTGCATGTAGCATTGGTATACCATTGCATATCATAGGACATTATGCTATTGGTGATTCAGCTTGACATTTTTGCCCTGATATTTATGCTTAGTAAGGTATTAGGAGCAGTGTAGGCTATCCTCTAATGCTTCTCTGAATTTGCTATTATTACCTTCAAAATGTTGGACCAAGATAAGCTGTAATAGACAATAAATCCAAAAAAAATATATTAAAAAATATCACTGGAACAATACTGAGATTTCTGATTGAAACTCTATCTGCTAATGCCTTGCCTTTTATTATTTTATAGTTGCTATTGAAATAATGCTGTGTGATATACATAGATTGCTATTCTCTCTTGCAACTTTTTAAAAAACTGGCATTGTTATCTGTTCCTCCTCTGGACAACAACAATTATATTTTGAAAGACATATTATTGTAATACATTATGTTACTATACATTTGTGGAGTTATATGGTATGTTATATGTGGACTATTCTTATAGACAGCCCAGAAACTTTAATAACAAAGCAAAAGTCTTACTAAAGCATTAACTGTCAATTGGTATTAAGGTCTTATTCCACCAGCTTTATGAAGTATTTGCTAATTGTCAGTTTCCAGACTGATTATTCTATAAATGAGCTAGTTTGAAACAGTAGTTAAAGGGACCATGCTAAAAGCTGGGAGAACATTAGTTCTAATCCCACTTTTGGCATGAAACTGTCTGGGTGACTTTGGGCCAATCTCTCTGTTTCAGCCATAGGAAGAAAGAAATGGCAAAGCACTTCTGAAAAACTTACCAAGAAAACAGTAGGGTTACTTCAGGCAGTCAGCCATTACTTCAACATTAACATGAATGACAAACAAACAAAATAAAACGAAAAACAAAATATAAGGCATTTAATGGCTTGGACCACTGTTCCAGAACATATCACTCTGTACCTTCTATTTTAGACATACCTTATTCCACATATAGGACTCAATGACTCAGCAGTTAAAGATGTTGAGCTTGTCAGTTAGAAAGCTGACAGCCTGGGTTTGAGACGCAAGCATTGTGTGACAGGGTGAGCTCCCATTACTTGCCCCAGCTCCTGCCCACCTAGAAGTTCAAAAGCATGCAAATGCAAGTAGATCAATAGGTACCATTTCAGAAGGAAGGTAACAACGTTCCGTGCACCTTGGTGTATAGTAATGCTGGCCACATGATCATAGAAAATTTCTTCAGACAATGCTAGCTCCCTCAGCTAAGAAACAGAGATGAGCACTGCATCCTAGAGTCAGACACAACTGGACCCGGGAAACTTTTACCTTTATCTTTTGTTCCATATGCCTTCCCATGAAGACTTAGAGTAACCAGCTATCAGAGAGTAGCCCCCTACTTCCATCCATAAAGTGACATACCTAGCATAGGTTTCACTGTTTTAAAGCAAAATGCTTTATGCTCTTTTTAATCAATGTGTATGTATTTATTTATGGTCAAGCAGCAGATGCCATATAAACATTAGAGGATAATTAGTAGGAAGTCCACAGGAAAAAATATTTCACAATCTAAGCTAAAAAAATCTTTAGGATTTTTCCTCCAAAATATTAATGTGAAAATTATTTATTTTTTTCTTTAATCTGTATTTTTACTGTTTATTTTAGTAACATATATTTTAATCACTGCCTTTTATTGTACAGTTTAGTTATTAGAATTTTATTGGATGATTTTAATTACTTGTTATCTTGTAAACCTGGTTCTGATAAGCAGAATTCAGAGTTTAAAAGTTGGAATAAATAAATGAAGAAATAGAATTTCACATAGGATCTACTAGCTCAGGGGTGTCAAACTCACATCGTCACGGCATCATCACGTGATGTATCGGGACTATTTCCCCCTTTGCTAAACCGGGCGGGGGCATGGCCAGCACGTGACAAATCCATAGATTGAGAATCTATGTCCTAACTTTACCAGCAGTTTCTGTATAGAATTGTATAATAGTGTACAATTTTTTATCTGCTACTCAGAATATTACTGTGTTTCTTTAATAAGTCTAAATAATATCTCTCAATATTGTTCACCAAAATTTTACAGAATCCTAGGATTTGTCTATTCCAAAATTTGAATAATATTAGTATACTTGTCAATATAACCACTTCTAACTTGTACTTAAAACAGTTTTCATTCAGGAAATTTGAAAATTGTACACATTATTGAAACATTCTGTTTCACTGTTAACTCTGCAAGTATCATATCTGTACTCAGTGGAAATTTGAGGGTTATAAAAGCAGAAATGTGTGTGTGTGTGTGTGTGTGTGTGTGTGTGTGTGTGTTTGTGTGTGTAACTTAACAGTACTATGTCCTAATTTATATGTTCGTATTATGAATGTAAGAAGAGTCAGATATACTATTTTGAATGGCTGTGGTATTATAGAACATCACAGGGATTGGCTTTTTCTTCTAAAATAGAACTAGACACTTGAATGGAATAAGGAATTATTAGGAGAGAGCAGAATGGTTATGAAAACCAGAAGGTACAAATTACGAGTGAGAATTATTTATTGACTTTGAATAGTCTTTATGAATTAGGTTTCCATATTTAGAACTTACGGTTATAATTGTATTCAAGAACCTGTTTGGCCCAATGGTTAACATTCTGGATTAGAAATTGGTAAATCTGATCACTAGATGTGCCAGCTGGGTTATTTTGAGCCAATCACACTTTCTCAGTACTAGAAAGAAGGTAATAAAAAATGACTTCTAAAAATGTTGCCTAGAAATTTGCATGGACTTATTCATGCCAGGAATCCAGGCTGACATAAAAATTTCCCTTCCCCCCCAAAAAAAGAGAACAGAAAAGAAGTCCTCAATTAGCAGCCAGGTAAATTAACATAATCAACTCACAGCTTCATGCTACATGTGATAGCCCTACATTATAGAAAGCAATTCTGTATGTCGGTCACTAATGTGATTACAGATAGTCCTCAACTTGCAACCACACTTGGGGACCAGAGTTTATATTGATAACCAAGGCAGTTATTAAGTGAGTCATGCCCAATTTTAGGACCTTTGTTGACAAAGTTGTTAAGCAAATCTAAGGTTGGACTAGATGACAAGGTCCCTTCCAACTCTGTTATTCTGTTATTATTCTGTTAAATCATTACAATTATTAACTGAATCACATCGTTAAATGAATCTGGTTTTACCCATTGATTCTGTTTGTCAGAAGCCAGCTAGAAGATGGTAAATGGTGATCACATAACCCCAGGACACTGCAATCATTGTAAATATATGCCGATTGCCAAACATTCAAATTTTGATTATATGACCGTGAAAATGCTACAATAGTTAGAAGTGCAAGGGTGGATCACAGGTAACTTTTTTCAGTGCCTTTGTAATTTTGAACATTCACTAAACAAATGAGAGTAAGTTGCAGATTACCTGAATATTTTTACTCAGATAACCTTTAGAGAATAATTTTTAACAAGGAACAATATAAAAACCCTTTCAGTCATTAAAATATATAAAAAAAGCAGTTGACAATTGTCAGTCTGGATTCTTGCATGGGCAGGAGTGGGGATGCAACCCTGGCCACACATATAGAATGCCTCAGGATTCAGTGCTTTTCTCAATTTTAAAGTCTATTTGAAGCCGCTTGAAGAAGTGATCCATTGGTTCTGGGTAGAAACCAGCAGAATGTTGGCAATACTCCTAGATCACAACCTTGGGCCAAACATGAGATACTGTATAATATATGCTAACCTAGGGTCTGGAAGCAGACAGAAGCCATAAACAGGAGAACCTTTGCACAGCTTCACCTGATACACTGAATGCAGTTGTTTCCACATCAGCTCTCAGTCCCCAGCCTGGCAAATAAGTAAAACTAGGAAGGACAGGAGCCCAGCTCACTTATAAGAAAGCACTTATTACAAAAATTTATATCTTCTTGTCTGATATTTAGAAGACTATACCCCAGATAATTTGACATACTTCCCTCCAGTCATCTCTTTGGGCTCCACCAACAGGCATCAGGTTCTGGGAAAATATGAGCGATTTTCTCTTCAAAATGCTTCTCAGAAAAGGTGATAACAATTTGCAGAGAAGTTTGACTTCCTGCTAACCCTTACATTCATCACTTAGAAAATCTTAGTTAAAATAAAAACCTACATCAGGATATATTTTGACTGGCATGGGGAAGATAGAAAAAGCAAAAAACCTTGTTTTGAAACGAATCTTCTAGTCTAGTAATATATATATATATACAACAAAGAGAAAGCACTATATCATTTAGACTATAGCATTTGTTACTCAGGCTTCTGTTGGTCTGTTGCTTACAGCAACATCATTCTAAGTGCTTTGGATCAACAGGAATGTGATTGATAGGTAGCTGATTGCAATTTTAAAATAGAAATCGGTCACTGGTAAACAATTACACTTTCAGAACTAATGAAATATATTGACATGAATGTTAGATTTTTTTTAATGTATTTGTAGTAGTGAAACATTCTAATATTCACTGGTGACAAATAAGCACTTGACACACTTAGATAATGTAATCCTATTAAAAATAATTGAATACCATGGCTGATTTACTGAAGATTTAAGCCATGATTGTTTGATACTAGTTTCTCTGGTAGGATAATTTTCTTTCCAGTTTTTCGGGCTTGATTTTTATGTAGCTCCATGCATTTTGGTTTAAAATAAAAATGAACTATTTTTTACTTAAATAGCCCAGGAAAATTTCTTTAATAAAATGTTCATAAGGAGATGTATGGTTTTATAAACAATATTTCTGAGGCTGAGACTACTGAATTAATTTACTATTAATTGTGAGCTAAAATATCAAGATATCTAAGGTAAATAAATAATAAATACTTTGGATATCTAAGCACCTATTTTCCTCTTTATATAATGCATGAATGGGGAAAAGAGAAAAATGTTACATTTCAAAGATAAATTATGCAAGTTAAGTATATATAAAATTAAATTTCGGTACAAAGTATTAAAAATTGACAAGTCTTAACTCACTGATGAATATATTAAAAGTAAATATTTACCTAAATAATTATTAAATATATCTATTAAAATTTTCTATTTCAGATTTTCTAATTGTCATATGATTTTAATTATATTTATTATAATATTTAGAAATTTAGTCACATTCATTCAATTCTAAGTTTAAGTTATATTTTCATATGTGAATCATTAATAATGAAAAATAATGGCCAATCAAAAATTATATTCAGATTCCTGCTTGAAAATTTTCTATCTCTGTTTAAGAATATTATATTTTTGTTGCTAAATAATATGCATAAAAAGCATTTATATGATTGATTACTTACTAAAGTTATATATAGTTATTATAAATTTTTACTTACCACAACAAAGTGATTAGCTATTTTTAAAAGCTGAATATTACTTAAATACTAAAATAATGTTAGATATTTTGATACTAGATGAAGCTTTTTTATTTTTATTCCTTTTATGCTATGGTTTTTTAGCAACAAAGTTTAATATTTTGTAGCTAATAAACTGTTTAGATTTAAATCCATAGTACAATAAAAGAAAAGGTAGGCATAAATGCAGGAAACTTAAGAATACTCCCAGATACAACTTAGTTACTTACCGATGTTGGAAAAGTTGACTTGGTGATTAAATCATGTTCTGATGAATTTCCTAATTCAACAAAAATGCTGTTCTTGACCTAAAGGCTACATGAAGCTGATAATAAAAAGGTCAATTTAAATTACTAGACTGTTTCTTTACTTAAATGCAAACACTGATATGTCAGGTTTCCCATTTGTTAATTGTAGTGAATTATCTACCCTGTTTTCCTCAAAATAAGACATCTGTTGACAATAAGCCCAATCTGGTTTTTGAGTGCATGGCAATAAGGCCAAGTGTTTATTTCAGGGTTCAAAAAAATATAAAACAGGGTCTTATTTTTGGAAAAACACAGCTGTTATTATAAATTTGGTTGCTAAGGCTAGATTAATTTTTAAATTGATTTCATTCATTCATTCATTCATTCATTCATTCATTCATTCATTCATTCCTACAAGGAAAATGTCTTTGGGTACAATTCTGCACACAGCTGGATTTTAGTGGATTATAAGAAGTCTAAGTCTGAGAGTTTGGTCATTGTCAATGCAGAACTGAAACAAGATAACAGCATGTGGCTATTTTTGAGAATTCTGTTTTGATTTTTTGAATTTTTTCAATTGTATAGGTGCAGGAGACAGCAAAGAAGGCCAATACTCTAAGGGCTAGTGATGAGATTATCCTGTGCTGAATTGTCTTCTAATTCTAATATCTGTTGTGAAAAATGATTCTGTGATCTGAGAACAAAGATAACAGGATTGTCTATTTACATGATTGGAATTAGCAGGAGAGGTAGGTGGTCTAGAGACTATTTACTATTTATACAAACAGCAACTATCTTAATTAGTAGCACAGTAGGCAGATTACTCTTACCGTTATATGTTCCATTGGGGTGTGATCAATTGCAGAAGCCATGTTATTCAGAACCATATGGAATTTTCCTTTCCATTTGAAAGTTCATTAGTATGTCTCTTAGCAGTATTAGGTTAACAGTGTTCGGTAAATTCCATTTCCTGATTGTATCAGGAACATTATTTTAGTACTTCTAGATTGAGAGATTTATTTATTTGAGAAATTTGTAACTGCACATTCCTGAAGAGACAGGGCCATGGCTGATCATTAGTTTCTGGCTCTATATTTTGGTTCCTGCTTTCCTTTAGTTTTCATTCTAACTTTCATTGCTTTCGTTTTCATTTTTGCTAGAAAAATGAATGTATGAGTAATATATAGAGCAATATATAGCACTCCTCAGATTGACAGACAGACAAATCATTTCTGGTTGCATGGATTATCACTCTGTTTTTCAAGTGTCAAGTGATGTCATAAGGTGTGTATATATAAGTAGTGTGTGATTTACAAAATTAATCAGCTTTAATATTTCAAATGTAGACAAAACCAAAACATAAAATTTGTCATAGTTATTTTGATTTAGTGAACATATTCTGAATTAATTTTACAAAGCAAAAAAATAATATCATTATATACCTTTTTGCAAGTGTTTTACAACTTTGATTTTCTGAATCCATTTAACATAGCTGATTTGAAAACTTAATTCATAACTAAGGCATGCAGCTCCTAAAATACTTATTTACAATTATAGAAGCTTTCTGTAAGGATGATTTACTTTCTTCCAAATTGCTATTATTATCTTATTTAATAAACCTGTCAATGTAAAATATAGATTATATTTTATCTCTTCAAAAGAATTTCCATATAGCTCGAAAAAAATATTTTCACAGAATTATTGGATTACAAAGTCCCACTATTAATTTTTAGAATGGAAAACATTACTTTTGCACTCAGTGTGTTAATTAAGTTCACTGTAAAATTTCTTAACATGAAAGAAAATATATTAGTAATAATAATTAGTAATTTTTTCCTCCCAAAACTCAGATTTCACTGATATTATTTAGAAGTATACTAAATATCCAATACTTGCATATTCTTATTTTATTTTCAAAGATTTTTAAAGTTATGATTACATTATGAAAAATATGTTTTTTTCAAGTTTAAAATATGAATTAATATCAGTTATTTAAAGACAAACATTTGGAAGGGTTACCTATCTTTCAGAACACTCCAGACTTTCGAGAACACTGTGGCCTTTGAGTTTTTTCCATGCTGTAAAGTCAGTCTAGGAAGAAATGGCGACGACTCTCAGGCCTGCAGGAATTGAGCAGTGTGTGTGTGTGTGTGTGTGTGTGTGTGTGAGTGAGTGAAACTT
>JANHFM010002101.1:148055-159748 GCA_032468115.1 Grayia smithii
ATGCACCAAGACAAATTCCTTGTGTGTCCAATCACACTTGGCCAATAAAGAATTCTATTCTATTCTATTCTAAAGTGATTTTTTTACTAGTTCCTTCTTTTTCCATAGTTATCTGTGCCCCCCAGAAATTTCCACATTATTGAAAAACCCTAAGACATTAAGTGTTAATGATAGAAAACTACTGGAAGATAAAACAAAACAAAACAAAATAATGACCTACCTTTCTGTAATAATTATCTTTATAGCTTGGGGGTTTCTGTTGATAAAAGTGCTTTATTAGTCATGAACATTTTGCTTTGGAACAACTGAAAGAAAATATACTGTGTTTTATTAATATTGCTTTGTAGAACGATGTTGGTTGATGTTATTTCCAGGGTCTTAATTAAAACCAAAGACCTTATTGCTTAATTTATTATCTACCTTAAATTATCTTCAATATATATTCTTTGTTATATATTCTTTATAACTTATCCCCATTGTTCAGGTTTTTTTTTATTAAAGTCAGAACTTCTTGCACTAAGCTTAGAAATAATATTAATCTATTCATGTCTTCATATGTTGATTGGTAAGAAAAAAATGAGTCTACATCATCATCCAATCTTTGTTTGGGTGAGTCAGGCAGGTTTTAAAATCTCTCCATATTATTAAAACTTAAAACCTTGAATGCAATTATATTCAGGCTTCAGCTGACAAGTTGGGACTAAAATCAGTTAGGCAAATTCATAGGAACTCAGTAACTAGTGACAAGTATTTTTGTTTATTTAATTTGTTTTTTCATCTACTTGGCTGCCTATCTCACACAGTGATCCTAGGAGGCTTTAACTCAAGGTGTTAATGTGTGTAAAATGTGTACTTTTCCCATTTAAAAAACCAAGCCTTTTTTGAGCTAACTTTATTATTGGGCAATCACTTAAAGCAAATTCTGAATTTCTAATGGTGGGCAAGTGGTAATTTGCTAGTGGTATTTGCTATTTTTACTTCAAAACAGAAAGGTATGTCAAGCATACCCTATGTTACAGGGCAGATTACCTTTTTTTTTAATGAACTTCATATGAAACTAATTAGTAAGGTCTACTTCAAACTGAATTTGATTTCTGCTTACTACATAACTATACTTACAGCTAAACTATGCCGTGGAGGTCTTCTATACAAATATTGATCATACACAACGCTGCTTAGCTTTCAAGTCCAGATAATGTTCATCAGTTGCTTCTACCTACTAAGATATAAACATAATCTTCAGTACCTTATAATTTTTTTGTTTATTTAAAATATATATCTTTATTATAAATTTTCTATTAAAAACAACACAATCATAATTTACAACGTATCAAATCCTTACAATTGTTTGGGAAAGAAAAAACACAGACAAAAAGAAAAACAACATAAACATAAATAAACACACACACAAAAAACATCGAACAAGGACTGAGGAGTATAATATCTCCCCCTATATTTAATCTTATTCATCCCAAACTAAGAAATTTATTATATGTTATACTGTCATCCTGTATTTCTAAAAATCTTATAGTTTTCTCTAAATATATTAAAAGTTAAGTGTCTATGTTCAAAGTGTCCTTGCCTATACATAGGCAAAGAAAGAAACAAAAGGGAGAGAAAAAAAGAAAAGAAACAATTATATCTATAAATAAGGTCATTAACTTGTTCATCAGCTATTACCCCCCATTGTGATTTGATATTCTATTTTGTAACCATGAATACCAGGAGTCCCAACTTTTATTAAAAAGTGATTCACTTTTCCCTTTTAAAAGGTATGTCATCTTGACCGATTCTGCACATCGTAGAATCTTATCCAAGACTTGTTGATCTGTTGGGATTTCCTTGGTTTTCCAATGTTACACATATGTCATATGTGCTGCTGTCATAATATGAACTGATAAGTACCAGGTGTTTTTTGGTACATCCCCTGATTTTATCCCCAAAAGGAATGTAGCTGGGTCCAATGGAAAGTCATATCCAGTTATTTCTAGGAGCCAATTTTTAATACTAATCTGGCAGAATCACATTTCCAGCATTTGTCCAATACTGTATGGTACATTTTAGAAATCTTTGCCAGGGCCAAATACCATCTATAAAGCATTTTATATGTGTTCTCCTTAAATGTCGTTGCTAGTGTCAATTTAGTGTTTTTGATCCAAATTTGTCCCCATTCCTCTAATTCTATTGTGCGGCCAATATTTCTCTCCCAAGCAGTCCTAAAAATTTTGTAAAACTTCATTGTTTCTGTATTTTTAATAGGTAGCAATTCTTGTCAGATCAATAATGGAGGATGTTCCCAACTTTGCTTACCAACTTCAGAATCCACTCGAACATGCTTATGTACTGTAGGTTATAATCTTCAGAAAAATCGTATGACATGTCAAGGTATAATCATTTATTTATTTTCAAGGGCTAAGTAAAACAAATAAAAATACAAATTTAATAATCCCAAAATTCAATTGTATTATTAGTAGCAGAGGGAAAGACTATCATGCTCTGGGTCTTTGTGATTGTGTTTTCTGAGAGTTGGTTAGGGTTTGTTTGTTTATATTTTTTTGAATAGATTCAATTCTTCACTAATTTTGTTGCTTAGTTTATATAATAAATATGTATAATCTTTGGTTGTATAATTCTAAAATTAATAATTGATATCATCTGCCCACAAAATGTAAACATTCAGAGCATCAAAAATAGGGATAAACAAGTGTCTTTAACCCCCCATGTTTTTTTAAAAATCTGTGTTGTATCTTATTGAGATCCATATTGACAGAGGTAAAAGCAGAGTATTTGTACAATAATTTGGGGGTACTAAAATTATTATTTAAAACAGTTGCAAAATCAAATAATTGATTTCAGTTTATTGATGATAAAATAAAAACCTAATCAATTTTTCAAATTAAATCCCTAGCGCAAATTCTTAATTAAAATTATCTTGATGACTTGAACATCAATTTTCAGACTACTTGCAAAGAATGTTGACATAATCATGGTTAGAAGCTTAAAATCTCAGGTCATTCACTGAAGTCCAAATTTAACTGAAGTATGTGTCAACTAGAATCAAGCTTCTTAAGAGTATCTTTAGACAGATACAAGTTAAAGTTCCCAAAAATGTAATAAAATGTCATGTGGGTCATGTGATCATCATTTGTAACCTTCCCAGCCGGTTTCTGACAACCAAAATCAATGGGAGAAGTTGGTTTCTCTTAACGGCCATGTGGCTGGCTTAACAACTGTGGCAAAAAAGATTGTAAAATGGGGCAAAATTCAAAATTCAAAATAACAACTGCCTTGCTTAGCAGTGGAAATTTTGGGCTCAGTTGTGGTCATAAGTTGAGGATTACCTGTCCTAGCTTTTACTGAGATTCTGGTTATTCTACATTGATTTTTCTATTTTCTTTCTTGATGATCCCTCCCACCTCATCATAATACAACTGATTAAGAGCCAGAAGTTTGTCTTTTGGCTTCAGATATCTGGTTAATTTTATAACTGCTTATTATTATAATTATTAACATTTTTGAAATATTATTTTTCTTTAGGTATAGAGTCGTTTCTCTTGTATTCTATTCATGAAGGAATCAGGGGAATCCCTCTTGATCCAAATGATAAAACAGATGCACTAATGCCTATAACAGGAACATCTTTTGCTGTTGGTATCGACTTTCATGCAGGTAAATAAATGTTTTACTTACAAAAGTCCTGTAATTTTGGAAGTTTCAAAGTTACACAGGATTATTATTCTTCATTCTCAGTTACGTAGATCTATGTTAAGAAAAACAGCTACAAAAATGTAAAAAGGGGGAGAAATGCATATGACATATATACTGATTTTCAGTAAGTACTCAAACATTTACAAATGGAAAAAGCAAAGGTGAATTGCAGACAAAAATGTCATAGAAGCACTTCAGACTAAAAGATTAGAGCATGCCCAATAAATAAGATATTGCTTTTAAATATTTTAGTATTTTAAATATTTATTCTATAGGAAATGATACAATCTACTGGACTGACATGGGATTCAATAAAATAAGCAGAGCTAGCAGAGATCAGACATGGAAGGAAGATATCATTACAAATGGTTTGGGAAGAGTGGAAGGCATTGCAGTGGATTGGATAGCGGGTAAGTTTTCTGTTTATTTTATTATTTATTTTTATTTTACTTTATCTTTTCTGATTTATAGCCAAGCAATTCTTTCAGGTCTTTACAACATATTTATTTTACTTCTAGAATTACCAAATAAAATAAAAAAATACAATTTTATTCAGTAGTATTAAAAAATTCAAGTCCTTTAAAAAAAATAGGCAGAGACTTTTTTTCTCTCCATAGGATGTGGATTGTTTTTCCTCTGGCAACTGTACCTTTTATTTTATCGTACTGTATTTTAAATTCTTCAAGAAATACAAATGAAATGACATAGTCAATCATATAGTGATGGTGGGACGATTTTTGTTTTTACTCAAAATAGGTACATTGAATCTGGAATGGACTAATCACTTTTACCCTGTGTCCCCACAAATATGAAAAATTGCATTGTCAAAAAGGGTGATTGACATTTTAACAAATTAAATATAGGGGGAGAGGATGCTTCTGACAAAATTGGGTTTTAGGTTGACAAAAAGGGGTTATGTGAGTTAGCCTATCATAGATTGTTCCATCATATTGTAGATGTATTTTTAACATAAGGAAGATTTCAGGAAGAAAGCTTATTCAAATAAAAAGTACAAATATGCCCACTGATTTTGCTTTTTAGTAATTTAATTTGCAAAAAGTTTATATTAATATTTATTTACTTTGTTTGTAGTTGTATGATATGTTTAATGATAGGCTTATATCCCCATATTTGCATTTTCTTATTGCTTCCAGGTAATATATATTGGACAGATCATGGCTTCAATTTTATTGAAGTTTCTAGGCTTAATGGCTCTTTTCGCTATGTTGTCATATCTCAAGGTCTGGATCAGCCAAGGTCTATAGCAGTGCATCCCGGAAAAGGGTAACTTGATAACTGATATGCATGCAAGTGAATACATTTCTTAAAAAGCATCTTAAAACACTGAAAAGCTGATGAGGAATAGTGTGTAAAATGGATCTAGGAAGCTACAATATAAATTTGATATTAGTCCATAAACCACTAAAGATTTAAAATACTGCTGCAACAATAGCATAAATGGAGTCATGTTGATCTAGTTTACTATTCTGTTTTATGGGTTGTTGATATATGTAAATTTATTTTAGCACTCAAGAAAAATTAAATTTAAATAGTATATTTTGTTGCATCTTCAATTACAAAATTACATTAAAAAGGAAGCACAGTGTTTTTCACCTAGATTTATTTCAGCATTTCCAAATGATTAGGAAGACCTGTGTTTCATGAATTCAATAAGTTGATAATGAACATTTAAACTTTAATTATATATGCTATATTATAACATAGTATAATATAATATGGGCAGACAGAATAGAACATATGTGTTTCTTTAAAGAAGCTTGCTACTGGGAGTACTAAAGATACTTTTGATTATAATGTAGTTATCTCCTTTTTTATTTACCTTTTTAAAAGTTATAAATGGAACCAGTGAGCCCCTGAAAAACAGTAATACAGTTGGCAAACATGGATTTTCACTTCCAATGGAATCATACCAGTTTCTATTTAAGTACCACTTTTAAAATGTTTGAAAATTAGTATGGGGTATGGAAGAGTGCTGGTAAAACCTGTGTTTTGCTCTATACATTTTAGATACAGTTTTAGTTTTAAAAAAACTTTATGGTGACATGTATGCCTCTGTTAGAATGGGGGGGGGGGGGGAGATCAATTGCCTCAGTGCCATTGTTAACTTCAGCAGAAATGGGTGTTGTGACCTAGGCCCAAGTAGTTATTACCAAATGCAATTAGTCCTAAACAAACGTATTTTATTAGAACAGCTGAGAATTACTTTATTCTCAGCTTAGTCCAAATTAATTCCAAAAACAAATCCTTCAGAAAAAGTCCTTCGGCTTTATCACAAACCTTTGTCTTCTTTGGCATCCTGCCAAAGGCTTTTCTTGGCAAAACCCCACAAAGTTCAGAAGCAAGAGACGACTATAAACAATTGTAGCAACATTGCTTTCCTACAAAAAGCAAAAAAGCCTTGTTGCTGCTCTTTTAAGCCTTATGGGAGGGGCCAATCATCTCCTGGCCTTACTTCCTAGTTGTCCTTTTTGCTTTAGCTGCTCTTGCCTTCTGGCAGCTCTTCTCATGCATGCACTAGGAACAGGCTCCTCCTATTCCTCTGCCCCTCTGCTGTCCACCTCTGGAGACTCTGGAGTCTGTGCATCACTCCTAGATGGCCCTGGCCCCATCTCTGCCTCCAATGCAGAGCCCTCATCCTGGCCATCCCCAGACCCCAGGACTGGCTCATGTTCCTCCCCAATCTCCTCACTGTCCAACTCCGCTGCCAGCTTCACAGGCTGCTGGCGGACCACAACAATGAGTCCTTTTTTTGTTTTGTTTTTGTCTCCCAGCTTGGGAAGCTAGGTAATTAGATCATTCCAAAAAAACCATTAGAATCTTAGAGTGAATGACTACAAATACTTTCCCCTTATAAAATTCCATTAGGACTCTTTCTGAGTCCCCCCAATGTAAATTTTAAAATTGCTCCATCACTGGCATACACCGCCAAATGGCTGTTACTAGGTTTGGGAGGGTGGAGTTCCTTTTGTTGAAGGCACCCACCATACGATTCACATAGAGGTTAAACAGCAGAGGAATTAGAATACAACTCTGTTTTGCTTAGTTGATGGCTTGGATCAGGGATGAGGAACAATGGCCCCTTTATGACATGTGGACTTCAACTCCCAGAATTCCTGAACTAGCATGACTGGCTCAGGAATTCTTGGAGTTGAAGACCACGAGTCATAAAAGGGCCATCATTCCCCACCTTTGGCTTGGATGATGGCCAACTCTTTCACATCTGACTTGAATTACTGCGTTTTCATACATATTACTAATTAGGAAAAGTAGCCACCAATCAATAGATATGAAAAATCATTTCCACCAAAGTTGTTGCTTGTAAGAGAATTAAAAACTGATTTTAACTCAACAAAAGCAATATATAGGAAGTTTTTTCCAAAAGAACTATCTCTATAAAAAAGTATAAGATGGTCTACTGATTTATTGTGAATCCTATCTCTATAATCCTGCTTGCTCCTCAACTAGATTTTTTTCCTGGTCCAGCCAATCCAATAACTTTAAAAAAGTGGCTTACATTTTTACAAGATATGCTTAATTGCAAACCACATAGTAATGTAAAAGTTTGTGCTGTTGTCATTCTCGGAGATGGAAATTTTTGTGGTTTTTTTTTTTTTTTTTCATTTTTTAATGCCTATATCAATTATATAACTCAGGGAGGCTTACAATAAAATCAACACAAATAACCCCATCAAAATACAATACAAAAAGATCTAAAATCATATAAATTGAATCCAATCACCAGAAATTCGTAATGAATTGTTACAGTGAGACACCAAGACAGGAGTGCCAACTGGCACTTCTCTTCATAGTCGCATTAAGTCTCAGTTCTTTAATTTCATTAGTTTAGGAATCTCTGAGTGGGAAACTAAGAGCTAAGGAGGGATGCTATGTGTCATCTCACATGAAGACTGGAAAATAGAAAAGGGAAATCTATATTCTATACTATAAAACTCTAGCTACTAGAATTTAGCCTCCAAGCACAATTTGCCATCGTGTAATGAGCATGTAACTAGCTTCCTAAATAGGTATTCTCAACTTCCAGATCCTGAAAAAGTCACTCCTGCTTAGGTTTTTTTTTGGTTGTTGTTGTTGTTGTTGTTGTTGTTATTATTATTATTATTATTATTATTATTATTATTATTATTATTGTGCTGGGCAATTAACTAACTTTCTGGCACGTTCTTATTTGTTCCATCTACACATTTTAAATATTGTCCTTAGTTCTGCCCTAATCAACATATAATGCTGTTCAAATCATGGTTTCCAGGCACATATTTTACTAGCATGCTGGAAAATATTAATATTGGCTGGATGGGGTTTATGAGATCTTATGAAATATATGACCAGGGCATCTGCTGAATTTGAAATATTAAGTGTTCCAAAAGCTAGAAAGACCATCTAAGGTTAATGATAGTTCTACCATTAGTACCCATGTTGTAGTCTATTTAACCCCTGTGGCTGATTCTAGCTCCATTGATGCCCTCATTGCTTTTGCTATTGGCTAGCAGAAAATATCATAAAGGGAACTGTTCACTGTTTAATAAGAGCTCAACTTTAAATGTAACTATCTTATCAAATAGATTGCAAGAGGTCACTTAAAAAGCAATTGTACTCAACCCTTAGGCCCCACAGTATCTAAGTTTACTAACACCTTTTGCCATGCTATTTTATACAGATAACCCTCGAAGTACAATTGTAATAGAGCTTGTCCTTTATAGTCAAAAGTCAGGACAAATGTTAAATGAACTGCCTCACATATTGACCAGCCATTCGTGTTCTCCTCACTGCAATCGTTAAACTTTTTTTATATATATTAATTTTTTAATTTTTTTTTCTAATATAAACATACATGTTTTGTGGACAATACATTGATTGGGTCAGGTCTTTTTTATACAACATTAACAACAACAATACAAATAGTATGTAGAATTCTAATCTTCCAACTTCAAACAATACTAATCTCATTTCATATTCCTTTTACATTTTCCCTTTAATTCATTTGAGCATAAATAACATTTCTTCGCACCCTATGTTTATTATCCGTTAGTAAATGTTATCATTCAATATTTAAAAATCACTCATTATTCCACCATAACATCAATATTCCAAATGTATAGGGTTACAAACAGGGGTGGGTTCCACTTACCTTTACTACCGGTTTGCAATGGGAGCGCACGCAGTTGCTTGCTTTGCTTGCGTGTGCGCTTCTGCGCATGTGCAGATCACCCATGATGATGTTGGGGTGGGTGGGTGGAGCCTCCTGCCGGTTTTACTACTGGTTCTAAGAACCCACCACTGATTACAAATAACACCAATTATTAACAATATTCAATCTATCACAGGAGTATATCTCAAAGTCCCCACCATTTCTAATCCTTAATATTTTAAATTCACAATATCTTTTAACACACTGTTAATATTAGTACTTCAGTTAAATTATCTAGTCTTAAATTACTATCTACTAACCAAAACTTATTGAGGTTGTGGTGTTTTCCCATTTTTATTAATATATTTTCTCATTATCCATCATCTCTTCATCTTTCTAAAATTCCATCATTAATTGATTTTTTGGTCAGTCTTTTATCTCTCTCTTAGAATCTTGTATCTCTTTTTAATTTTTTTGTGTCTACTAAACTTTCCCTTCTGTGTGCCTTTTGCCTCTTTCTGCTGCGTTTTTTGAACACCCATCCACAAATCTTCCTTTTGTTTTTGTTTTTTAAAGGGGTTTTCCTCTTTTTTCTCTGTACCCTTATAAATTGTGATGTTATGTGTTTGTCTCTACTTATTAGTCTCTTCTCCTCTTTGTTCCGAACTTCTTGCTTCTCATTTTTATTCTCCCCTTCCCCTGCTTTTTCTAGTTTCTCATCTACTTCTTGAATATCATGTTCCTCTTTTCCCCCAATTGTTGAATAGCTTCTACATTCATTTCTGTATCTTTAAACAATTCATGTGTCTCTTTTTCATTTCTTAAGGATTCATGCAGACTTTTTAACATGCACAATATTTCTTCATATATCTCTAGATCCATTTTATAGTGTCTGATACAGCTTATAAAAAGTATATTTCTATTATTCCAGTATCTCAATATTTAAGAAACTTCTGTTTAATCAAATTACATCAATCCCATGGTTATACCTCCAAAAACCCACATCTTATTTCATAATAATTTACAGCCTTTTTTTCCCAATTGTCCAAATTTTAAAGCCTTATTTCCTTCTCTTTTCTTCTGACCTTTTCTTCTTTTTGCCTCTTAGAATATTCTATTAAATAACATTAATAGTCCAAATTTGTCCAAGTTATTTCACTAAGTTCTTCCAGTCTTTCCAATCCATAATCCAATAGTCAATTGTAGTAAGATTTAGATATTTGCAAATTAGTTCCTTTTGTAACTCTTCAAAAGGAAAGAAAAAAAATCCCCACTATTGAATGTTCTTGAATTTTCCCAGTCGTCTTCTAACAACAGAGTCAAGGTCAGACCATTCACTGGATGTTGTTATTTCTGTTCTTTGTATTAGACTTTGTGTGTATTAGATTAGCTTTCATTAAATATACTGCAGCTATAGTGTTGTAGTACTTCTCTTTCTTCAGTAGATGGCACTCTTATGCCCCAGTCCAACCTAAACAATGTCAAAACCAGCTGATTTTTGGATAAATCCAAGGGGTTTAGAAATTCAAATAAACAAATAATTTCTCCCTAAAGTCACTTTCAAATTATTTGGGCTTTTTTCCACATTGTCTCTATTTTGTAACTTCTCTTGGGCTTGTTTTTTCACCTTTCCATTTCCAGGGGTTTTTTTTCTCCATGTGTCAATTCGCTGCTATTTTAAGTTTTGGAGTTTTCTTTTCATATTCTTTTTGTTATTGCAAGTCATTAAAGTAAAAGTTGGTAAATATCTCACCCAATTTCAATGTTCTGTCCATACCCTGCTCCTGCACAAACTTGGTTCCTGATTGTCCCAGCTTCATGGCTGACAGCAATGGTGGCCATGCCTGCTGCAGTTTGGGGAGAGCATGCTTCGGACCTAACAAGGTCAGCGAAGCACCTATCCTTCCTTCACCATCTCTACAAGGTGGTCGTGACCCGTGGCAGTTACCAGCTGGATTTTCATGGGGCAAAGCCCACTGTTTTCCAGCTATTCTCACCGTGGTTGAAACCAGAAGTTCCTTGACCCAGTGTTTCTGAATGGATTACCAAATCTGCATTTCTAAAAGCTGGCCTCAGTTTTTGCTTGGGGCAAGGAAACTGGGGCTGGTTTCTGAATAGGCTGGCCCAATCTTTCTTTTTTAAAATCAATTTTATTAATTTTCTATTAGTTACATTACTTAGTGCTTAATAAACATTGTGTTGTCTGGATATTTTATTTGCTTAACAATACAAATGTCTTTCTTACTCTCCATCCTTTTTTTCCAACCATTGGTAAAATAAATTCCAAGTTTGATAATATTCGGTGTCTTCTTTCTGTTTGATTTTCAATGTAAGTCTGCACAATCTAATATCTTCTTAATTATCTTTTCATCTGAGGTGTTTCTTCTTCTTTCCAATATTGTGCAAAGATAATCCTCGCTGCTGTTAAAACATGTAATACTAAATACATACTTCTCTTATCAAGTTTTTCTGATATCATCCCTAATAAAAACAGTTCAAGTTTAAAATCTACATGTTTCCCTATTATCTTTTCTAGCCATCTATGTATTTTTGCCAAAAAAAAATTGTTTTAGCACAATTCCATCACATATGATAAAATGTGCCCATCTTTTGGTTACATTTCCAACATTTTCAAACCTATTTTTAAACATTTTAGCTAACCTCGCAGGTGGTAAATGCCATCTGTAAAACATTTTATATAGATTTTTTTTTAAATTTCCACTTATATCCTGCCCTTCTCTGGAGACTCAGGGCGGCTTACAATTTGAAGCACAACTCAATGTGCTTAGCAAATTCCTTCATTCCTTGTATATGCCTG
>JANHFM010002102.1:1013-16930 GCA_032468115.1 Grayia smithii
CAGTCTCGGTGACACGCGAACCTAAAAACGTTTGCCATCACTGGTATAGGGTTTCCTGCTTCAGCAGGGGGTTGGACTAGAAGACCTCCAAGGTCCCTTCGAACTCTGTTGTTCTGTTAAAAAAGAATTATATCTTCTATATATATTTGCTCACATGCTAAATATAAATGCAGTATAATTTTGTTACATTCATACAATTGTACATAAACATTGGATTATTCTTTTCTGATATGATATCTTTAATTGTGATTTCTACTAGTATTTAGTGTTGTTGAAGGAACTTCCCAGAGGAGAAAATCCTTTGCCTGAAGATTATGTTGTCTCATTACTCAAACTTCTACCGTAAGAAAATAAACTTGCTTAATAAAATTAATTTGCTACCTATATTTTGAGATACAAATATTTAGTTATTTCTTATAGGAATATATGTTCCTTTTATCGTCGGGATCAAGATGTTTGCGCAGCAATATTACATAATCTTCTTCCAATGATTAATATTTTGGAAACCTTCAGTAGAAATTCTGAAGATCTAAATGAAGCCCGGTGTCAAGTCTTAACTGTTGTTGGAGCATTTTGGTAGGTTAAGTGCAAATTCAACTCTAAATTATTTGCAATTAGGGAAGAATTGAAGGGAAGATCTTCCTGAAGGCTCACTATGACATGTTTTATAAACATTTCACAATTCAACAATGTTAGATAAGTTTCTCTTGGTCTATAACTCCCTTTTATAGGGGAAAATGTTAGAGAAGGTGATAAATTGACAATTACAGAGTATAAAACATTTTTAATAGCAGTGAAGTAAGTGCAGAAGTAATCATTGTCTGAGGTATTCTTTCATTTGTTTAAGAAAACTAATCATAAATATACTTAAGTATAAGCATATTGATTTCAGTCAAATTTAGTCCTAAATATATGCATTCAGTCCTCAGTATTTAAAGACAGTGAGACCAATTCAGTTCAATGTGTCTTAATAATACAAGTCTTAAATTGAATTTCTACAAGAAATTTCCACTAATTTTACTGGCAATTGTTCTGAAATAGCTGGGATTTGCAATTTAAGTGTATTCATTCAGTGAGTTTTATACTGCTTCACTCAAAGGACTTGTTTATTTTAAAGACACAAAAGTAATTTATTTAATGCAACTGAAGCTATAATATTGCAGTGGTGGCAATGGATATCTTTCAATAAAATTTAAGAAATGGTAATTGAACAAATGGCTGTTAGCAATGCCAATGTACAGTATATTTAACTTTTCTAAAATTTAAAAACTAACAAAAGTCCTGTGAAATATTTAATAAAAACTTACACATACTGTATATCTCAAAATCCTAAAAACAAATTTGACTTTAAGTTTTGGCTTTTTAAAAACGTGGGTTATATTTAATTATTAAAATGCTTTTTATTTCAGGCATTTAGCAAATGAAGGAAAATGTTCTGTTCCTGTAAGAATTGCTTTAGTGAATTGTATGACAACCTTCCTTCATGTAAGTAAAACTCCAGAAGCATTTATGAGCTACCATTTACTGCTCTTAATACTACTACTAAGATTCTAAATCTATAAAAATATAATGAGGATATTTCCTTTTTTTCATTTTTTCCCAGGCTGACCCTTGTTCAGAATGGGCTGTGCTCACAGTTAAATCTGAAAATCTACCTGTGAGCGATGCTTTTCCTCAATTCCTTGCAGATAACAACTTTCAAGTTTGTACAATTGCAGCTAAGTCAGCAATCAGGTATACATGTACACAGTTTTAGAGCTGCTGTTTGTCTCTAGTTTATTAAAATCAACAAGATTAACATTACTTATATTGCTAGTTTATTAAAATTACTTAACAGTTCATCTTTCAGAAATATATGACATGAAAATAAATAACTTATTTAACAAAGTTTTACTTCGTTAAAAATTATTTCAGAAGGGAAAAAACCCATGAGAACAAAATGGAAACAACACAAATCTATTTTATTTTAGAAAATAAAGAATACACACTTTAATTCTAAATTGCCTTTCTCTCTGCTTGATCATAAGTTTGTTCCAAGATGTGAAACTGAGGGATACTACTGGTTTAGTGAAAGGTCTTCCTTTGAAGTTACAACAAAGAGCTTTTGAGAATTTGTACATCAAAGTTCAAGAAGGAGCAAAAACTTCGGTAATAATTTTTACTAAGGACTTATTGATCCAAGAGTGTCTATTTGAAAAGAGTTTGTGAAAACTGTATCCATGGCTCTTCTGTCTGATTTTCCATCTGGCATTTCTTTGTTGGTTTTCTCTGCTTGTGTGGTTTTTATGTCAATGTTCCCTGTCCAATCCTCCCCTTTTCTCACGTCTTACTGCCCTTCTGTTCTCATTTCTCCTGTGTTTTTTCTGTCAGCTTACCACCTTTCTTCTCCCTAATATGTGCCCAACTCTTATCCCACTTTTTCCACCTATACGTTTTTACCCACAGATGTACAAGTTTTCGTTCCCCTCAAATATTTTTCCTCTAGCCCCAATCCTCTTCCCATTCTATTTTCCAACCTATTGTTGCCCTACTTATCTTCAGTGGTATTTTCCACTATTTGTGCCATCCTAGCCTTCCCATGAGACCTCCTAGCTTGTCATTCTTTGTTTCTTAGAATATATCTTCGGAAAATGGCACTTTTAAAGCATTGGCAGATAATTTAGATTTAAAGGACAGAGAACTAAATGCTTGGTAACGAGAGAAGGAGATGCATGGAAATAAACGACATTTGACACGACACTACAGAGGACACTTGTGCCATGTCAGACTTTACAACACATAAACATTTTAAAAATACTTTGAATATTTTAGACTGATTATTTTAGGTTTATCAAAATTTGATTCATGTTGGTATTATTTCTTTTATCAATATTACACCTGTTTTGGAATGCTATTTTAATAAAAAAAATCATAATAAAATCTATTATGTGTAACTAAATAAAATTTCCTTTCACTTTGTGCTTTGTCAGTTGGAAGTACGTGATACAGGGAATCAAAGAAGCCATCCTGATGAAGAGCATAACACAAAAACAGTCCTACTCATGTTAATAACTATGATTTTGTACAGCAGTCCTGTGTGTGAGAAACAAGCATTGTTTGCAATTTTCCAGTGTATTAAAAAGAATGGATTAGATCCTCAGCTCGTAAGGAAGGTAATTACTTAATTATAGAAGATAAGTTCAGGTGCCTGCAGTAAATATTGTTATACGGATTCTAAATAAATGAAAGTAGGGATTGTACTTTTTATAAAGAGAAATATAAACATAAATTACATTTTTTGCAGGCCAGGATAGTCAGGGATTACATGGCTTGATAAAGCAAAATGAAAACAAAAAACAAAAAAACCCACCCTGTCCCCTCCTATTATCTTTCTTTTTCTGTTCATGATTCCAGTAAGGAATCTAAGCATAAATAGCTACTTACAGTAGCCACATAATCAGAAATATGGCATGATCTATACCAGATTAACGTAACTTTTTCCAGGATCTGTACATGCTGCCAGTTGCTGCCATGGGGAAGAAGGCAATGCAGGAGATTGAGGGCCTCACAAAAATAGGAACATTTTTTATTAGCTGATTTTTGATCGATGTATTTTTTGAAGGTGGGCAGATTCTGCTTCTGTGCTTACAGTAACAGTCCAATTTATCATTACCACTGAGAGTGAGGGGTTACTTTTTTACAGCCAAAGAATGTGTGTATACGTGTGTGTGTGTGGTGAGCACGTGTGCATGCACATATATAAATATGCAATAAATGCACATATGGATGGATGGATACATAGATAGATAGGTAGATAGTTCTGAGGACAGAGTTATTGAATACTTACCCGTAATGGGAATAGAAATACATTGAGAAAAATCAGTGACAAATCATAAGGCACATGTTCCTTATCTTATTGCTGTGATATTAATGGTATTATATTTGACTATTGGCAATCTTATTTATTTTTGAAACACAGGTTTTAGAAAACATTTCTGGCTCTTTTGGCTATAAAAATACAGAAGATTTAATGAGCACCCATTTAGATTATCTGGTATTTGAGTGGTTAAACTGTAATTACAGCTTGTCCGATTTTCCACATATTTTGCTAAATTGCTCTACTTTGGAAGAGTTTTACAGGTATGCTTCTAAATCATACTTTCTCTTTGTAGATAGATTGCTACGTCTTTATTAATTCATTATTTTATGAAATAAGCTTAAATTTTACTTAAGTTTAATTCAAGAAAAATGTATTATTTAATTTTGAAAGTGATTTAATGCATTTAAAACAAGGTTAAGCATCCTTTTCCAAGGATGGAAAAGACAGTTGGTCCTTGTTTAATTTGAACTGGCTGCTGGAATAAAATTTTGAGGATTTAATTGCTGCATATCAACAGGGCTTTTATTTTTCAAATGTAATTTCATCATAATTCAAGGAGATATTTTAATTGCAGGTCCTGTTATAAAATCTTGGTTCCGCAACTAATAATTAGAGATCAGTTTGAAGAGATAAAATCCATTGCCAGCCAAATAGAAATAGAAGAGCGTCACCTTCTGGCACAGTGCTTCCCCAAAATCCTTGTCAATATTCTTCCTTATTTTGCCTTCCAAAACCACGAAGATACTGAATTCACACAAAAGAGAGATACAGCTTCTAGAGTCTATGACATGTTGACAGATGAAAATTACTTAGGAAAGCAGGTATCTTTAAAAAATAGAGTTTGATTTTGATAACTTGTAGTCTTACATGCAAAGTATTTGAATGCTACAAGATCCTAAATTAAAAAAAACACGTCAATTTCTAAATATTACTTCAATTCCTGGGTAAAAGTAAATAATTTCCAAATCAGAAAAATCACTAAAATTCATGGCATTCATGTTTAAAATTACTTTATTATATTTAATTTTAGTCTCATTTTTAACCTAAGCAGAACCTTTGCTATTACTGTAGTATCAGCAGCAGCTTGGGCTTATTTTTTAGTTACTTTTTTTCATTCCTAAAATTAGTATCAGTTTAAAATAAAACAGGATTTTATCCTGTTGATTTCTCCCCAGTCTAAGCAGCTAGAAATACAGCTGTCCAATCTATTTCTATTTTAAAACAAATTTATAGAAAACCTCCTACCCATAGATAAACACAGTTTCCAGAACACATCGACTTGAAAGACTCTCATTATCCTAGGTAATTACTGTGACAGAAAATGTCAAGAACTGTACTGCCTGGTTTCTTTAGCTTTTATTGAAGTTTCGTTTTTCATTTAGCTAATAATAGGCAGTACTTCATTAAGTCCTGGAATTCTGTTCTCATATATTGCTCTGCTATTTAGTGCAGGCTCCATTTTGATATTTCCCAGTGCTTGAATAATGAAGAATAACAAGTAGAAAGAGAACGTATTTCTACTGGAATTGGGTTGTGGTCTCCCCCTATTTTTCCTTTTTAAGATGTATTTTGAATTGAGTAATTCCACCAAGTACTTCTTTTTCCACTTTGTTTCAGGGATTTTTTTTTTATTAGTATTAGGTTGTGCCTCAGACAAAATGTTTTTTCAAAGAACATCTTTTTTCTGCTTGGTGGGAAAACGTTATAGCAAACAAAGAGCAAACTAAATTATTTACATATTTTATTAAATATAAAACCAGAAGATTGATAAGTGAGATACTGTCCATATTAATTGTCTTTCGTCTTTTAAGGCTATTAAACCTGTATTTTGTTCCTACAGCTAATAGAAAGTTTATTTCATAGCAGCTTACCAGAAATTGTGGTTGAGTTGTTGATGACCCTACATGAGCCAATCAATATCAAACCAGAAGAGAATTCTGACTTAATTAAGTTTACAGGGTACAGTTTTCCTTTCTCTGTTAATGTGCTGTGTACTATAATTTTAAGTGAAGTTTTCTTTATTTGTAAAGTGATTGTCAGGAGGATTGCATGTGAAGCAAAAGTAAAATATGGGTAGTCCTCTTTTAACAACCATTTAGTAAGCGACTGTTTGAAGTTATCACAGTGATGAACGAAGACTACTTACATTGTCCTTATATACACTGGAGAGCCCCCATGGTCATGCGATCTAGGGACATTTGGCAGGTCACTTGTATTTAGTACAGTGTGCTTCAACTTCTCCCACCCACCTATCTACCCCTTATCTCTGCCATTTTGGCTGCCCTGTGTTCCACTGCCCTTACTGCTCCTTGCCTCCCTTGCACATACACACATCCCTGTCCCTTTTCCGTCTTCTTCCTCCTGCTGCTGACAAGGCATGGCCGCACAAGGCCTTCCTGAGTGCTTGCCAAGGCCTTATTATTAATTTTGGTCCTATTTAGGGTTATTAATCAAGGACTACCTTTAAAAAGGAATGGCAGTTTGAAGTTTTGCTGAAATGCTTCCTCTCATGTCTAAGATCATTTGGGAAAGAGATACATTTAGAAACTGGAGGTCTGTTTAGTAAATGTTACTGCAACAGATCATAACAATTTCATTTTGGACAACAAACGTTACTTTTTAACATACATACAAAAATAAGATTTTTTTTCAGTCATACTTCAGTGCATTTCAAGTTTATATCTTCAGTGATACTTCAGCTGATGGAATCTATATTCAGGAATGTCTTTATTGTGACTGTTAGATAGCCAAGCATATTTTAAAGCATCTGTTTACAATCATTTTTTTTTTCTGCCATTCAATTATGTTTAATTCTCAGACAAGTCTCCTGGACAAGTTCCTGCAATTTTTGGGACATGGATTTTCAGAAGTGATTTGTCATTGCCTCCTTTTTAGGGCTGAGAGAGAATAATTGGCCAAAGCCCAAAGGTTTTTCTAGCTGGCTTTGTGCCTAATTAATTATAATAAAATACCACATTATTTCCCGGTTTCTAGCCTGATACCTTAATTACTACATCAAACTGGCTCTTTCATCTAGAATAAATCCAATAATTATTTGAAAAAAATGAACTACAGGTCCTGATTAGATGAACTATAGCAAAGAAAATCCCATTTGTAAATTTAAAATGTGTGCTGAATTTATTCTAATATAGATTTAATCTGTTTTCTCCTATGAATATAACATTCTCATTGAATTCTATTTAGTGTCATTTAGACTATATCCTTTTCTTCAAACATTTTAAATATTTGTGATCTTTTCTATTCTTTCAGAGACCTGGATCCTGCTCCAAATCCTCCTTATTTTCCATCATTTATCATCCAAGCTACACTGGATTACATTAATAGATGTTATAAAACTAAGTCTAATGGTATTATAGCAATCCTTTCTAAGAACCCTGTAAGTAACTGATGCTCAGTTTTTCGTTATGGTCACAGTATTCTGTGTAGTAACGTTGGCATTTTAAATTAGTGTGACTATATTCATTATATTTTTTAATACTAGACATCCCTCTCAGCAAAGAACTTGCTATAAATGTGCAACATAGGCAGAAAAAATATATTTCTACAAAATCAGGTTATGTTGTTAAATAACTTTTTAAATCTAATAAGTCATCGCACTGTTAATAAAATAATAAAATAGCGATGAATGTTGCTTTTCTTTCAGAGTTCCTGTATTCATTGTCTTGTATATAATCATTAAACTGAGTGTTAAGCAAATTAAAATTAAAGCAGATAAGAAATTCTAGTACATTATTTGTATGTTGCTTGTTTGGACAAGCAGAATTAATACTGCTTTGGTTTGGTTTGATATACAAATTAATTTGTATAAGCAACACCTCAGATATGTCAAACTTCTTCTGATTTCAATAATTGCTTGAAGCATATTCATATGAACAGTGATCTAACAAGGCATGTTTATTTAAGAATAAATACTTGAAGTTAAGTTGTATTTAAACATTGATCACATAATATTTTCTTTTTGTTTAGGAGTCATTCCACAAAATTTTATTTGCTGTATGGAAGGAGGTGTCTGAAACAAAAAACTATTATAAAAAACATAGAATGCTTATGATATATCATTTTTTTGTAAATCTGCTGTTGAAAGAAATAAAGGGTGGCTTAGGTGGCGCATGGGCTTTTGTACTGAGGGATGTGATTTATTCTATGATTCACCATATCAGCAACAGGTAAGACCATTCTATGTTATTTTGTCTTTACATAGATTCTGTTCAGTTCTATTTCATTCATTTGTTCTTATTCTGGTTAGTCCCCTAGTGCAGAGCTTTTTAATCTGTCTGACATTTGATTTGGAGAGCATATTAAAAAAAAGTTTTCATATTATGTTTGAGCTTAGACTAGCTATTCTTGTCAAAATTAATTTTCCCAATTCTTGACATGAACCAGGAATTATGGCTTAAAAAAACATTAGTTGTTAAATAACCTACTGTGGTTGGTTGGTTTGTTGTTTTTGTTGCTATTGACCCAATTAGCAATTGATTAAAGCCTGTTTGTATGTAGAAATATAAAGGAAGATAATGTTGTATGATCCCAAATCTTTATTTCAATGTTTAGCACGTAGTTAATTGTATTCCATTATTTTTATTTGAAAAATAATTGAAGCAAAATCATTCATGTGTGTTAATAGCTATTTTTCCTGTATTCCTCTTAGGCCAAATCCTCTGACAGGAGTATCCCTCCGGAGCTTCTTGCTCTGTTGTGACCTTCTCAATCGTATTTGTCACACAGCAATACAGTATTGTGGGGATGCCCTAGCAAGTCACCTCCTTGTTGTCGTGGGTACACTAATACCAGTTGTTGGAGAACAACCTGAAACTGAAGAAGAGGTATGTTTCTAGAGGAACTACTTGCTAGGCATTTCATTAATCGAATTTTTGGAAAGCAACATTATTAACTTTTCATCTAAAAAGTGTGATTGTTTTAAGTTTGTAAGTTAAGTTTCTGTATCATTCAAAAAGCTCACTTTTTGAATGATACAGAAGTATGCTTGAACATCTTTTTTCCTTTGAAAGTAAAATCCATGTGTGTCATCAGAATTATAAAATTGAATCATGATTTATGAAACAAATTGGGTCAGGGACTAATTAAAGAATCTTCTGAATTGCATTGCAGTTATGAATGTTGGAATCATATTTAGTAATTTTATGTTTTATAATTTTTGGAGGGCTAGAAATTTATGTTAGCCTTAATCATTATCAAAAATTATGCTAGCATCTCCTCTCCTACATGGAGTTCTTATTTATAGTATCTGCACTCATATATTTGTTTGAATAAAATAAAGGGAGAAACCCCATGAGTTGCCAAACTGTGAATCATAATGCATTGTTGAGAAATTGCAGCTGTAATTTTTGTTTTTGAACAGACAGTGGGGATCTTTGGATGTTCTTTCTTTATTTTGCACAATAATATGGGGAACAAACTTTGTCTTTATAAAACCTATTTTTTTGCTATGCAACATCAACTGAATTATGAAATTGAAGTAAAAATAGAAAAAAATATTTGTAGTTCCAGAACTGTTAGGAATAATATTTTTATTCAGAAATAAATATTTAATAACAATTATTAATTTAATTTAATTTAATAATTTGTTTAATTTATATGCCGCTCAACTCCCAGAGGTCTCCGGGCGGCTCACAACAGAGTATAACAATATCATAAAATTTAAAAGTTAGAAAAATGAATTAAAACAACAGAAACAAAAAAGAGCACACACACTCTGGGCCAGATCTTGCAAGACCACAACAGTGAGATCAACGGCCCCATGCCTATTGGAAAAGCCAAGTTTTAACTGCCTTACGGAAGGCCAGCAGGGTGGAGGTAGTCCAGACCTCAGGAGGTAGTTAGTTCCAGAGAGCCGGGGCCCGCCAGCCGACATTGTTTAGCTGACAGAACCCGGAGGTGACCGACCCTATGGGATCTTACCAGTCGCAGGGAGACGTAGGTAGGAGACAGTTTTGAAAATAGCCTGGCCCTAAGCCATGTAGGGCTTTATAGGTAATAACCAACACCTTGAATGGCACCCGGAGAATATAGGGAGGCAGTGCAGCTCGCAGAGAATTGGTGTAATGTGAGTGTACCTAGGAACACCCACAATAGCTCGCGCGGCTGCGTTCTGGACCAATTGAAGTCTCTGAACGCTCTTCAAGGGTAGCCCCATGTAGAGCATGTTGCAGTAGTCCAATCGTGAGGTGACAAGGGCATGAATGACTGAGGAAGCCTCCTAATCCAAGTAGGGTCGCAGTTGGTGCACTAGGTGAACCTGTGCAAAAGTCCCCCTAGCCACAGCTGTCAGATGTTGCTCCAATCTCAGTTGTGGATACAGGAGGACACCCAAATTGCGAACCCGTTCAGAGGAGGACAATTTCTCCCCACCCAGAATCAAGGATGGAAGATCAACGTAGTCCCTGGGGAGGCAATACCCACAGCCATTCAGTCTTGTCTGGATTAAGTCTGAGCCTGTTGACTCCAATCCAGACCCTTACAGCTTCCAGGCAGTGGCACATCACTTCTTCTATATTGAACTTCTCAAAGATCTGAATATTTGCTCATAAAATTCATAACATTCATTGTCTCTAAAGTTTATAAGAGAAAAACTGAACTTGAATGTTGAGTACAATTAATAAAATATAACTTCATGGATATATTGGTAGGATGACTTCCATAATTAGAATATAGCAACTAAAAGATACTGTTTGTTCAACAGAAAGGGAATAGGTATTGCAATTCACATTTGCACAGAAATCTATATGAATAAACTTTGTGATACTGGATTAATATAAGAAATCCAATTTTAAAACCTGTTGATGCATACTATCAACAACAAGGAAAAGATGTGGGTGTCCACTTTCAAAAACAAACTGCACGTTTTTCAATGAGGAATGAAACAATATTGATGACTGTATATCTTCAACATTTGTTGCAAAATACATTCAATCAAGCATTGTCCTGCTGGGAATTGTATGTGCTATCAACAACTTTATTATTTATAAAGTGGGAGAAGGCATAAGAGAATTAGACATTCCTGCCTGGATGGTCACCAAAAAGAAAGCTGATGCAGAGCCGCTAGCAAGAACAATGAGGAAAAGTGGCCATGTAATAGAATTTTAATTATTCATTTTAAGGAAAACTAATACTAGCATAACTTGGACTTCAAAAGCCTCAACTTTCACAATAGCAGGGAAGATGAATGAGAAGATACTAAAAGTACATTTGCAACCAATTTTGATAAAGAAAAAAATAAAGAAAAAATGGTCTATATGGATATTCAGCAAAAATATTAAAAAAAAACCTCACAGGTTGTCTAGGAAGTGTGCAGGCAATTAAGTTTAGAAAGAGGTTCTATCCAAAAAGCTAAAGTTCAGAGTGAAATGAAATTGGCAAGGGGCATACTAATAACATTTTTTTTAACATAAAGTAAGCCAATGGAGGCAATGGCAGCTAAGGGGAGGCAGAGAAATGATAGGAATGAGTACTATGGTGGGATACACTATGGTAGAAGCAGTGCAAGGAAAGCAGGGAAGGTGCTGGAGGATGGGCAGGGCAGAGGGACATGCCACATTGGATCACAAAGGGAGGATGGGGGGGGGCATTGAAAAGAATGGGAGAAGACAGGTTGCTAAGTAAGAGGAGAGAGAGACAGCTGTATTCAGTAGTCTTATATAAGCCCCATCAAATCACTCTGAGACCTAGACAGTTTTGTTTTCGCCAGAGCCTAGAACAAAGTAAGTTCCAGATTTTGTTATTGCCAAATCACTGTTATTCAGAAAGTTTCAGCAGAACTTCCTGTATGTGATCTGTTTGAAGCAAAAAACAATTTTCCATTTCATGTCATTTCAGGGTACAAGATACGGAACAATGGAAGTTACAATAAAATTACAGTTGACTAGTAAAGTGGAACTAAATAGCCATCTTTTTTGGATGATTTATTTTGGAGTCCTCAGTTCAGCAGTAGAATAGACTTGGTAATTGAAGTATGTAGTATTTTCTGGAAGATTAAATTTTCTGGTAAATATGACAGTGGCAATGAAGAACATTTAATTGAAGTCATAGTAAAAAAAATTGAAAAACTTGAATATACAGGAGGCAAAAAAATAAGAAACCAAGTAAATCCTCATGACATTCCGGCTGAAACCTTCATAATCTGTTTTCTTCCAGGTGCCAATACAAGTATCTTATATAAAATGGGACATAATTTCCAAACAAATAAACAAATACTGGATTGAATCCGATTTTTTGTTTCAGCAACACAAGGTCTTCAATTAATTTAAGGAGACAACATTTTATGAAGCAGATCTTTCCATTAGTAAGCTTCCTTCTATCAAAGGAATGAAGGTTGGGGAAAAAATAAACAAATCTCTAAAGGAGACTAAGAACCCTTTCTTTTGTGATACACATAGTGTAACACAAACAGGAAAAGCTTAAGGTTCCCATGGTCCAAAGAAATTCACTTTCTGAATTAGAATAAAACAGCAATATAATGTATCACATGGGAGTATTTATTTCGCTTATGACTGCAGAGCTTATTTATTGATAAGCAAACAATTTATTATCTGCAGCTGTTATCATTGGCACTCACCATTCACCTTAATTAAGAAATGATGAATAATGAAAAATGTATGTAAAGTATTATGAAGAAATAAAATAATTCTCTATTATACACAGGCCACAGCAACATGATGCAATTCAAGTTCATACTTCTAAAATTGTTCATACAATTGTAAAAATTGTGAAAGTCAGTAACACAGTAGGCTTTCTTATTTTAATTCTATTGCCTTCCACTTAATCATGCTTAACAAAAACTTAATTGTCAAATAAGCCAAGCATTATTCAACTATATCATGCCCTCCCAAGCTGTGTTTTTGCTGGCAGAGGCACTGTGGGCCAGTCCTTTGCTGTTTCCAAGGCAGACCTGCGGGACAGATCTAAATACCCTTAGCCTGGAGTTTGACACCCCTGCCTTAAAGTGTCATAATGCCATATTTAATAGGAAAAGAATACTTGATATTATTGAAGGGTAATAGTGATAATAAATAATAGTAGAATATAACATATTGGAATAATAGAATTGGTAGAAGCTTGTTATTCTCTAAACATTTGCATTTGTTTCCTGTAACACACATATGCTGTATTGCTCTTTGTAAAGTATTTCCTGTAACACATATATGCTGCATTTGGCCTCTGTGAAATATTTGATATCTGACAAACTTATGCTCCTACCATCACTCTGAACCCCCATCAATCTTATCCTTGTTCTTCCTGTACCATCCGAGCCTGGCACCTATCTCGGATTGGAGCTGTATACATCATCAGGGTTCACACAGCAACACAGTTGACACCTCAGCTCTAACTTACACCTTTGATCTATGTTGTTAGGCACCCAGTTCCTTTCCCTGTAACACCAGGGGGCCTAGTGGCAAATGGGGAGAAAAGAACAAAGGAATACTCAAGGATGACATAAGACTAATTGGGAGGCATCTATCTTTTGCAGGACTATGAGGAATATGCAAACCTAAATTAGGAGGCCAGAATTGGGGACCAAGTTGATATTTCTAAGAGTATAAAAAGGATGCTATTCCTTCTCCAAGGTGTGACCTTCCTTACATGTCTCTTTTGTATATGTTTGGAATAGTTTACCCAACTCTTTGCTTTGATCAAATTAAATGCTGATTCTTTTTCAAGCCTCCGCTTAAGTTCTTCTTTTGGTTCATTGTCGGTTTAAGCATATTGCTGGACCTTACATTATTATACAGACATTTTCTTAGAATAAAATTAATTTTAAGTGTAACTATACATATTTATGTATGTATACACACACACACACACACACACATAAATATATATAAATATGTATAGTTACATTCAGACTATCTAGACAAAATTTATAATTATACTTACCCAAGCACCTATATGGAACAACAATATATGGATGACTCCTACACTGCTTCCTTCCCTGCTTGCACCAGTTCTGGATTGTTACTGGTTGATTAGCTTCAACAACATTTGTGATTTGAAGTTCAGAATAAACCTATTATTGAAAACATAAAATAGTGAAATAGAGATAAAATATTACTGTAGATGCAAACATGATTGGAGAGCTTCATACAGTATATAATAAGCAGAAACCTATGTGAAATTTTGATTGTGCAAGCTAATTTTATATAGAAACTTTAGAAATCAGGATTGCAATTAAGGAAATTATTATTAGGGGTTCTGTCATTGATCATGTATTAAAACTGACTAGAAGAGAGAATAATGATAAAATATATCCTCGAAAATTGCAAATGGAATCTCTTTCTGAAGTATAGAAAAAGTGTTTTCATCTATCCTGAAATGAAGCCATTCAGGACTTTTCAAATTAATACCAGCTACTGGAGTTATGATTTAAAAACTGAAGAATAATTTTTGCATATTTTCAGGCTCTTTTATAATTCATTTGTGTCAAGAATTGGGATGCTAGTGTTGGGCGTAACGCCAAGTCGAATAGAAATCACACCGTACTCAAAGGTGGTTTGTAATTCTTTATCGAATGTGAAACAGCCAGAACCAATTAAAGTTAGCGTTAACTCCACGCTTGACCGTCCGTCGCTTTATAGTGAACGGGGCGTAACATTCCATTACGTCTGGACCGCCCATTATACTAATGAACTGTAACTCCGAAAATACTTAGAATTATATCCAATGTCCCTAATCATCGACCGCCTGACCGCCGTCACCAAACTCCACCGTGTTCCTACCCCTGCCCGCCTAACTCCACCACCATCACCCAGGTGTCCTGCTTCCTCTTGTAAGGTGTCGAGATGTGGGCTCGACAGGCGGCCCCCTCTACCAGGAGTCCCCCTGGAAGATAGAAAAGAGATATACATATTTAATATGATTGAGGCCCAGGTTTCCCCGGGTTTCGGGTATGGTATTTGTGAAGCAATCGGTTAGCTTTTATGTCTGTCGCCCGTACCCATGATGCTTCACTATGTGGATAGCCTTTCCATCTGACCAGATAATATAAAGTCCCTCTTCTATATTTTGAGTCCAGAATTTTAGTGATTTCATATGTCTCAGGAGAGACAAGGTCAGGGCGAGGGTATTTATAGTATTGTGGTCCTGCTATTTTCAGCAAACTGCTATGGAATACGGGATGAATACAGCCAAGTGCAGAGGGTAATCTCAACTGTACGGTAACTGGATTTATTATTTTTGTGATAGGGAAAGGGCCGATGTATTTCGGACCCAATTTTTTACTAGGGGTTTTGGATCTGAGATATTTTGTGGATAGATACACAAAATCTCCGATTTGAAAGGGTTTATGATCTACTCTTCGTTTATCAGCATAGGACTTTGAAGACTGCATAGCTTGTTGTAATGCTTCCTTTACATGTGGCCACATCTGTTGTATCTGTTGCATCCATGTGTGGGGCGTAGTTCTATCGTTTGGATTAGGAATGTCTAATTCGGGTATGGAAGTGAACTCTTTTCCGCTAGTGATGTGAAATGGAGTCATACCTGTACTCCTGTGCAGTGTGTTATTATAAGCTACTTCTGCAAATGCTAATAAGGGTACCCAATTATCCTGTTGATAAGATACATAGGACCGTAAATATCTTTTAATCATTGCGTTAGCTCGCTCAGCAGCTCCATTAGTCTGGGGATGGAACGTCTTACTAAGTCCTTGAGTGGATCCTATTCGTTTCACAAATTCTCTCCAAAAACGGGCTGTGAATTGAACTCCCCTATCTGAAACGATTCGTTTTGGACAACCATGTAAACGATATGTGTTTGTTAAGAAAAGATGCACGAGCCTTTTGGCTGAAGGTAACCCTCTACAAGGAATGAAATGTGCCTGTCACGAAAATAAATCAACCACTGTCCATATTACTGTACACCCATGACTATGTGGTAAATCCACAATGAAATCCATCCCAATTGCTTCCCAAGGCTTAGATGGATTAGCTACATTTTGCAGTAATCCCATTGGTTTACCAGTTCGTGGTTTGGTAGTGGCACATATGTGGCACCCTTTAATGTAGGCTTCTATATCTGCTCTCAT
>JANHFM010002102.1:82038-101303 GCA_032468115.1 Grayia smithii
TCAACCTTGGGCCTGGTGAGATTCGAACCAACAGTAATTGCTGGCATCTGGAACTAAGCTGAAACACTTAGCCAGAGTATTAATTAGCTGCGCCACCGAGGCTTAGAGTTTGTTAGAGATTTGTACTACTTTATCCAAGTATATTCCAGTTAAAGTTCTGTAGGGATAATTATCTGCACTTTTGTTTTTTGTTTATATGTACTATACTTAACTTTCTTACATAGTAGAAATATATACTTGGCTTATACATAAAGCCAAGAGAAGATGACATCTTGTAATAACAAAATAATTGGCCCTAAACACTTGAATCCATTTTTGATGTCACAACTGTAAACAGGTCATTCAGGCATGTCTGCCCTGAAAATTAAGCATTTATTTAGCATTCAGAATGAAAGCAGAACACAAACAAGAAAACCACTTTGTGAGTCAGTCATAAATATAGTCCATTTATTTAAAAATATTGGTAGACAATATTAATAGCTTATTTCAAATGAAAAAAAAATAGTTTCCCCTAGTTACATCTAAATGTGCTTGCGTTGCAATATGCTGGCCAGGAATTATGGGACTTGTAGTCCTAACACATTTGAAGATACAAGAACTGGGGAAGGCTTGCATAAAACACAGGTGGACAACATAAGACAGAAAAACACTGAATTTCTGGGGACAAACTGCTGAACTATAATCGAATGCCTACTATCAATATAGTGCCAATACAGGACTGCTGTCTGTTGCCTTGTTTTACAAAGAAAATTCTATGAAACTGTAGAAGGAGCTTCTTGTATAGAGTGGGGACTTTTTCATACTTTAGACTTATCTACTGCCATTCACTCTGAAATAGCCTTTCTAGTAAGCAATGGAGAGATGGTTTGGAAAATGCCACCAGCCAAATCAGTCTTATAGTCCAAAATTGTTTGAAAACTCCATGAAATTCATACGTTTGAAGGCAAATCCGGAGGTTTGGAATTATCTGGATTCCTATTCTCCAAACAAGAAATGAGAAAATACACCAGTCCCGTATTCAACATATTTCTGTTCCCATCTACTCCTCAGTTTCAGCCCTGTAACACTGCTCTTAACTAGCTGGACTTTGGAATGGGTGGTTCAGTTGCCATAGGTTGACCTTCCCCGTCTGAACTTGACTTACTCTTCTGTAACAGGGGTTTTACCTGCCCATGCAAGCAAATACCAAACAGTTGTTTGCATTAACGAGATCAGGTTGCATTGAAGGATTTTTGCTCTTCAGTGGAATTACAGTTTTGTTTGTACAGGTAGCGTATTATAAAAATGCCTGGATACATAGAACAGAAACTCACCAGAAGAAAATATGGCCTGAAAATTGATCTCAAAACAAACAACATATTTATAATGTACAAGAGAACAAAAGTCATAAAGGCAAAGCATAGAAAGAAAATACTAAAGAACAGTTTTGTATGCGTGTAAACATATGCCCCTGCATGACTCTTTGACTGCTCTCTGAGCTTGTCACATAGAAGTATTTTCAGTAAAAAAAAAAAAAAAAAGCTTCAATAAACTTTTACAAGGTCCAAAGTTTTTTTCCAATACAAAAAGCTAAACAGATTAATTAGGCCATATGCACGATTAATGCACAGATTTTTTTCAAAATAATTCACATTTCAGGAACATATTTTTACATGAACAGACCATTAATTAGAATCTTACTGGAATGGTTTCATTTACATGAACTAAAATATAAATATGTACTTTAGAAGTACTTTCAAGTGTAACTGCCATACTAAACAAATATTTAACAGTATACTGTACATTCAGTTCATACATACTTCTTTAATGAAGTATTCAGCATTTCAGAATAACTAATTTTGTACATTATGTTAACAGACTGATTTTAAAAAAGCTAAAGTGGAAATCAGTGAACATGTAGCGTTTTAAAATTTCACTGTTTTGAATGAGAGAGTCTCTTGCGATAGCTTCACTATGATTTGAAGCTTAAAGATAGTTACCTCATTGAAGTAGCTGCTTTCATTTTAATAGGGTTTTAATAAAACACACTTTTTCCAATCAAAGCAGGGGTCTTCAAACTTGGCAGCTTTAAGACTTGTGGACTTCAACTCCCAGAATTCTCTAGCCAGCATAACTAGCTGGAGAATTCTGGGAGTTGAAGTCCACAAGTCTTAGAGCTGCCAAGTTTGGGGACCCCTGAATTAAAGGAACATATTCTCCTTTAGGATATTAAATATACACGTATTCTGAATTTTCCCTTTTTCCACTAAAATTTAGAAGTTTTAGATTTGTTGAAACACAGAAAGGCCATCAATGTGTTATATGCAAACATTCAATTGATGATGAAAGCAGCCATGTTATGATTATGTGCCAAAGTTGACTGATACAAGAGACCCTGCTCTGAAAAATCTGGCACACCCATTTGAGAACCAGTAGGACAGTTTATTCTTTCCAGTACCATTGGAGATTCAAATGTAGGGCCATTTTACCATTTAAAGCAAATTTTGATTTTTGAGCTGATTGCTATAATGGCTAGGTCCATATAACTCTTAAGTTATGGCTGGCTTCACCATGGTTTATTGAATAAACCACAGTTGGTTGAATTTAAGCAGCACACAAAAAAGCATGCCAGTTTATAAGTCACTGTGACTGAGTTCATAGAGCACCCAACCCTAAAACCAAATATATTACATCTCTGCAGAGTTTCTATAATCTGAGCATTCCCCAGATATGTGGACCTTAGTTCCAAGAATATTTCTTAGAACTCCAGAAGTCCACATATTTAAGAAAAGCCAGAATTGTGGAAGACTAGATCAGTGCAATGTGTCCATTTAGTATCTGAATTCAAATTAGCGCATTTACAGAAAGCTAGTCAGGTTTCCAGTCCCTACTCTTTTATAAGCTATCAACCAACAAGTCAGCTAGTAGTAGGTAGTTGCTTTCTACATCTGTTGAGTTCCTCATAGTTCTGATTCTTTCTCATACTCATGCAGGTAATATTCATCATCTGTGGTGGTGTCAGAGTCAGAATCTGAAGAATATGCAGAGGCTTCTTCGTGGAAATCAAAAGGTTCATTTGGGAACTGTTCTTCTGTAGCACTCGATTTCAACAGCTCCAACCCCTGAAAGGAGTACCCATCTTCCCTTTTAATAGACCTAGAGTTCTTTAAAAGACATGGATTCCACAACCGTCCTTCCGTGAGTGACCTCTTTATGTTATCTAAGAAAGCCTGCTGTTGTTCTTTCCCAAAAATACCAAATTCAATTGAGGGGTACATGATACGTCGTGAGCCAAAGTTCCTATTATTCTCGTTGTATGTGTCCCAGTTCTCATTTTCATCACAAGACAACAGTTCAGAATAGGACTTAAACTTCCGATTATATCCGGGCTGTGTCAGGTTGTTTTGAGGGGGCAAATAATCATGGAGTTTTTGTGTATAGGAACTTTCAGAAAAATGTCGTTCACGTTGGGTTTTGCTGAGATTTAGAACTGGCTTCGCACAGGATTGGTTTACATTTTTAAAGATGCCTGACTGCTCATTATCTTGATAATCATCACATTCGGCTTGAGAAGTCAATTTTTGCAGTGGACAAATATTTGCCTTTGAATTATTTTTAATGTATGCATGTTTATCAGATAAAAGTGGAAAAGATGAAAGCTCACCAAGTTTACAGTGACCTCTTTTTGGGGGGTAAGCATCAATTCCTGAGCATTTGGAGAAAATGGGATGGTTGTTATTTTCTAAAACTTTGTTACCTGTCTGTAAATTGTTGTTTAGCACAGGCATAATTGATTTTGAAAATAAGATGCTAGAATTTTGGATGGTCTTTGTATTTTTATCGCTTTGCCCAGTATGTTCTCTTTTCTGATTGCACAAGTTTGTCAAAGGCCTCCTATCTTCATTATCTTGCAATTTCTTAGTTTCCACTTTACTTAGTCTTGGAATATCAAATTCACCAAGTAGAGAAACCTGATTCTGATTCTCATTCCCTGTTTGCTGAGAGTCATCGGGTGAAATCAGCAGTGGATGGTGGCTGCTCTTCTCTAATGGGAGTGCATTGTTTTGTGAAAATATGCAACTTACGTGTGGTTTGGGACTTGAGTTTTTCTTATTAGAAAACTTTCGACTTGTTCTGCACATTGCTGCCAGTTTGTTTTTAACTGAAGACCTATTTTTCCTTTTTTCTATGTCATTAACTTTATTTTTAAGGCCATCCAGAGCAAGCTTACTTTCAGGTAGTAAATGCTCAGGCAAGTCGCGTGTAGGACCTGAATGCTGATCTTTAGAGGTAAGGTTCTCATTGTCCACACAGACTCTTTCAGACCTCTGTAAATTTGTGCCAACTTTGTGGAGGGCAGGATTTTGAGGCATCTCTTGCTGTTGGGGCTTTGAAGATTCTACCACATTCCCTTTGGGATGAACAACTGCATTACCTGAAAAAACAGCATCCCCTGGCACTGTAAAATTCTGGGAATCTGAATGCATCTTGGTTGTTGAAATGGACATTTCATTTTGGACACCTTCATTTCTTGGTGGAAACCGATGTCCCCTTTCGGAAATAATGCGACATATATAACGAGCCCTTTCTTTGATCTCTGTAGCATTTCTAATTTTTTCTTTAGTGACATTTACTCGGGGGCCGACTTCTGGATACGCAGTGGGCTTTCCGTTCTGGATAACATCAATTAAATTGGAAGGAGAAATGCTTGCTGATGCTTCAGCAGATGGCTTACTACAGCCAGGACTCCCTTCTTGGCCATTTATTGTGGAAGAAACTGCAGAAATGTTCCCCAAAGAGATACTTTTGGAATTCAATGAGTTAAGATGTAAGCTTTTATTAAGTTTTGGTGTCTCTGTCCATGGAGAAGAGTGCCTGCCAACATGTAGGTTGGACAAAATATTAGTGTTAGCTGTTTCACTCTCTTTTCTGCTGGGTTTGGGGCCATCCACAGGTAGCCTATTGGAAATTGCAAGGCCCAGCTCTTCTGTTCCTGATACAACTATTTCTTTTTTATTATTCATTGAACAATGTGCTTGGGAAATATCTGCTGTTCCCACAATGGGATTTGAAACTTGGAAATCTTTACCAGGATTGCCAATATTTTTTGAATCCTGCTGTATATCAGGAGCAGGCATTTTGCTAGGGGAAACAAGTTTCTCTCCTTTTTCTAAGTTGGATGGAAAAGCTACAGTTGTCATACCGACACGAACTTCATACTGCTTTTGAGGGCTCTCGGATTTTTCTGGGGATGAGGATGAACCTGCCTTTTTGGTATCTCCTAGGAAGACATCGCAGAAAGTTTGTGAATGTTTCTGTGGTAAAGTATAATAAACGGAAATCAGTTCATGGTATTTTACATTATCTTCGTCGATGCTTACTGTTAATGTACTGGTAGTTTTATATTGCTTTAAAGGATTTTCTGCTCCCTCCTTTTCAGGAGAAAGAAAAATTGCTTTCTCTAGACCAAGCATCTCATCTCTTTTTTTCCGCTTGCTGCCAATGATATCGGTACTCCCTGATGGGCAGTTAGGAGCTTGAATTAAATGAACGTGGTACTTTTTAATTTGTTTATTTTTTTCCTCAGCCATTTCTTTGGAAGACGTGCTTAAGGATGAGCAGGATGAGCTGAACAAAGACCTCTTATCTCCCTTATTTAAATAAATATTTCCAAGTCTGTTTGATACATGGGCTTCTATGTTATCCTCCCCCACCCTCTTATTTCTGAAAGGAATAGTCCTTGTAGGGGGAGAGATGCGTTTGTTAGAGAGATCACTGCCATCAATACTAGCTGATTTTTGATATAATGTCTTAGGTGTTTTAGGAGATTTGAGAGGGCTGCTGCTGGGTGAGCCACAAATGCTATTACTAGTTGAATATCTAACAAATCTGTTCGGCTGATGGAGTGTTTCAGCATAAGAAAGAGGGAAATCATTGTTTGGAAGTACTTTGGGGCCTTCAATGAAAACAGGGTGTAACGTCTTGACAGGGTTAAATGTTTTCAAAGTTTCCAACTGGAGTTCCTCATGAGGGTTACTTTGAAGAACTGACAGGTTTGAAGGATTAGCAATCAGGTGTGGGGGGCAAGCTTGCTTTACACTGTTGCTTTCAGTGCTGTTGTCTTCATTTCTTTGGCCGTTCTTAGTGTGAATATTCGACAAACAAATGTTTTCAATGCATCTTGAGGAATTTGCCTTGGCTAGCCTTTTTGAATTTAATATAAAAGGTGGATGGAGGGATACGCTCATAGGAGGGGTAGCTTGAGAAGGGACTGTAGGAGGGGACATCTGATATTCTGTTGGATTATTTGTTTTTATGTGCCCAAACGCTTGAATTAACATTGGGTTTTTTATGTCCACGCTGTCCATTTTGTCTGACTGATCAGCACCGTTCACCTCCTCCACGCCACGCATTTTAGAGTTTTTCTTGGTTTGAAAAGGTTTAAGAAATGTCTTTGAAGGAGCTTGTCTATCTCCACTAAAATGATTTTGACTTGGCACTGCATACTCAGTTTGGTTCTCCAAAGCAGCTGAGACATAAGTTGGACCTTTCTGCATGCCTTTTGAACACTTCGCAAACGATTTGTTAGTTCCTTTTCCCGGATGGTCCCTACTCTTTGTGTATTCTGAGGCACAGCCACGCATATGTTCACTTTGCCATGCGTCTTTTTTTCCCCTGTAGTCACTTCGCCGGTCAATCACCTGTTCAAAGTTTACATCATGAACGCGGTTAGCATCCCTGAAATATTGATGATGATGATTACGTCTAAAAAGATACTCCTCCGTCCTTCCAAAAGGAAGATTGTTTGGGGATGGATTCATTTTACCACGAAATGATGCGTATCTGTAACATGGTTTGGAAACGTTTTTCAATGGATGTAACACATAATTCTCCCGATTGTCGAAACACAGAGGGTCTATACGTCTCTCAGTGAATAAAGGATGGCTCTTGTTTGGTATAACTGGTATGTAATTTGTTTTTGACCTAAAAAAATTATATCTTGTATTTTCCTCTGGAGAACAAGGATGTCTGTCCTCGAAAGCTGAGTTAAACTCTATTAATGACTGTGTTCTACGAAGTCTATTTGGATGTAGTGAATTTCTAGAAGACTGTGGCATATTCCATACGATAGATGAAAGAGGAGTCCGTCTAGAATGATGCTGGAAGTTGACTTTTGCAAAGTCCATATTGTTTTCCAAATCATGCTGTAAGGTACCGGTGGAAAACCCGTCAGCAGACATCAAAGACGAGCGCCTTGTAAGGCAAGACAAAGAGTAACTTCTGCCCATTTTATTCTTGCACATAAAGTTCTTAGGACCAAATCCATTACTGTATGATCCTGATGGAAATACCAACCTATCTTCTGAAGAACGTCCAAGAGAACAAGTAGAATATCCTCTCTTCAAAACAGAAGATCTTTCATCATACAAATCCCCATGTATATATTTTTCTGGGTGATGCTGCTGCTTCGTATAATTATCATAAAGCCTTCTTGGTGTGAAGAGAGTTTTGTATTTATCTCTGGCTCTTAATGTCCTTGTTCTATCAGGGAAAAACAAGTTCTGGTCATTTCTCTGTACTTCTCCGAGGAAATTTGGTTGCATAACAGTGGAATGATGATGGATTTCTGGTGCTATAGAGCCATAGTTAGTTGGAGTCCTTGTATTCGTAGTATCTTGAGATTGTTCTTTTGCCAGCTGGTTATCCAGACTGTCTAAAACTAGTGAACAGAGAAGAAGGAATTAATTTTATTTTTCAACATTGACATAGATCAACCTGCTGTGAGTTATTGTTTTATTGAATAAAATAAAATCCCCTATATATCTCTATTTTAATTAAGACACCAGCATAACAACAGATATACTTAAAAGTTTTTGATACACAGTCAGAGGCATTTCTTAAACACACAATTTTTTTCTCTCTATCATTTTATGAGGCTTTTGTTCTTTTTATTGAAATGCAATTTTCTTACAAGACAAAACAGGTTAAAATCATAGAAAACATTACAAAATTAGTATGTTAGATTGCATGAATGTTCCATGTGTTACTGATTTTTTCTAATCTGAATTTAAAGCTAATGTGCTTGTTATGGCACATTCTGTTGAAAACAGATTGCAGAATTCATAACTGAATTCATTTACATCCTTACATACAATATACTTGGATAAATGTATATATACTTGCTGGCTTGCTGTTCCTTTGAGTTAAATATTAAATCTAATTTCATTTCAAGAACATTTTCTAACTGCCAAGAATGTGGGAAGATTAATTTGCAAAGTATTTTCACCTTGGGGATGCAAGGTGTAATTATTTTTTGTGTTGCGTGTGTTAGCCTGCACCTACCATTCCTTAGTTCACAAGGGAAAAAGATAAGCCTTTCCATATCAATTATTTAACTGAGGTACAAAAATAAACACTTTAAAGGAGCAAAAGTCTAACTCTCCTACAATGAGTTGCTGTGGCCTCTGAAGCATAATCTAATCACACCACTGAAATTCAGCAACAACCTGACAATAGTGTCAGTGACATTTATTTTACCCCTTATCTTCAACCCTAACATTGAAAAGAATGGGCCTATTCTGCACACTCTGGTGAGGTCACCTCATCCCTAGCCATACTCTCTATAGCAGTGTTTCTCCATCTAGGCAACCTTAAGGTATGTGGGCTTCAACCTCCAGAATTCCCCAGCTTGCTTTGAGGGTTGAAGTCCACATATGTTAAAGTTGTTACGGTTGAGAAACACTGCTATATGGGCTCAAAATCTGAAAATATGAACACCCAAGTAAAGAGTATTTTTTGTCTCTGCTCTGTGAGGAAAAATAGGAATATTTGAATATTTTAACTTGGAGGAAAAGATTAAGGAGAAGCATCAGAAAGTTTAAGAGAGTCCTGGAGTGTCTGGAGGGATTATTATATCTGCTCCCACAAAACCTGATCTCCTCCACTTGCTTTTAGGGAGTGCTTTTCCTGTCTTTACGTGGGTGGGTAGTGAGGATTACCAAAGTGCTGCACAGAATGTACTACAGAAACTGCACATACAACGTTAAATAGCAAGAAGATGAAGCTTTGAGGAAGCAGAGCAAGAAAGAAGATGAACTGCGTCTCAAGGACTATCTTTCATTCTCCACTGGTTCAGCCTTATAATTCAATACAGTCTTTTCAAACAACACTTAATACGTGGGTTGTTTGGTAGTCTTCCTGGACAACGAGACCCAATTAATGCCCCCCATGCAGTGACAGTAGCACCAATGTAGCTAACCAAATTTTTTGACAAGTGTCAGTTCTCGTCTGGGTAGACTAACACTTTAGACATTTAGATTAAGGAACCAAATTATGGAACAAATAGATTATGTTACGTAAATATCTGAATTTTGTTTGTTACTAAATCTTCTCAAATATTTAGATAAAATAGGTTAGAATGATTCTTAAATTGCACCGAAGGGGATAGGATAACTGCCTAGTCGTTAACAAACTGTTAACAAAGTCGTTAACAAACTGTTATTTCTGTTTAGCTATTGTTGTTTTTTCTTTTCTCTTTTTGTATGCTGTAGATGTGTCAATCCATGTATTTTCCTTTTTGTTTTATTTGTTGTAAATATTAATAAATATGTAACTTTAAAAAAAATTTTTTTTTGACAAGTGTCAGTTCTTGTCTGGGTAGATTGCGTTAATGCCTGAAGGTAAATAGTGTGGCTATAGATAAATTGGAAGGTAATAATCCCATTATGTGATTATCTAATTCATTTATTACTCCATTCAGAGGTTCTTGGTGAAACTACAGGGCAGTCTGCCTCAGGCTATTGTCTTATACACACATTTACTTCAACTCCCAGAATTCTTGGAAAGCATTGCCAGTAGACTGGGAACTGAAGTTTAGCACATCTGGAAAGCACCAGCTGTAGGCCACAGTGGCATTACAGGTGGTCCTTGTTATTCAGTGACTGTTCAAACTGATAATGGTGCTGAACAAACGGCAATTCTGACTAGTCCTCACACTTAAGTGTCATTGTGTCCCTGCAGTCACATGATCACAAATCAGGCACTCAACATAGGCACAAAGTTATGTCATCACCATTTGAAATCATCTTTGCAAGCTTCCTAAATGAATGTGAAGCCAGCAGATCACAATTGTATTATAAGTATTAAAAGTATCACGTGACGCCCTCGTTTAATGACCCACACTTAACAATGACGAATAGAATAGAATAGAACAGAACAGATTAGAATAGAATAGAATAGAATAACAGAATTGGAAAGAACCTTGGAGGTCTTCTAGTCCAACCCTCTGCTCAGGCAGGAAACCCTATACCATTTCAGATAAATGGTTGTCCAATCTCTTTTTAAAAACTTCCAGTGTTGGAGAATTCACAACTTCGGAAGCAAATTGTTCCACTGGTTAATTGTTCTAACTGTCAGGAAATTTCTCCTTAATTCTAGGATGCTTCTCTCCTTGATTAGCTTCCATCCATTGCTTCTTGTGCCCTCTGGTGCTTTGGAGAATAGCTTGACTCCCTCTTCTTTATGGTAGCTAATGCCATAATTCAGTCGTGTGAGAAAGGACTTCATTTTGTCCATTTGGAATTCTCCATCATTTAGATTCCAGATTCTTTTATTATGAGGGGGGGGAGGGGAAAAATATTCCCCTCTCATTAATCGGCATCATTCCCAGGGCTACCATCTTCATCTGACTGGTGACTCTGAGGTAAAATCGCAACATCACTGTTCCATAGGTACAGGTTGATACAGCTTTGCAAGTCATTCCATCCAATGGAAACTCCGTACTGCCTTTGATTGACTACTCCACATTCCCCAAAAACCCCAAAGACAGATTTTCATATTTAGAAAACTTTCCTTTGCAAACATCCAGCCATGGCACAACCATTACTCTGGAACCCTCGTGAATCTAGTTTCCCCATTGGCTTTGCTTGTCAAAAGGTTGCAAAATGTGATCACGTGACCCTGGGACACTGCAACCGTCATAAATATGAGTCGGTTGCCAGGTGTCTGAATTTTGATCACATGACCATGGGGGATGCTGCAGTAGTCGTTAAGTGTGAAAAACGGTCACGTCACTTTTTCAATGCCTCTGTAACTTTGAACGGTCACTAAATGAACTGTTGTAGACTGAGGACTACCTGTGCTGGTGAGCGGTTTCACTTTCCCCATCACTGCCACTTTATTTTGCTTATCCTTTGCTGATCTTTTCCCCTTTATTCTTACATCACCTTCCTATAAGGATTGTCTCTGAAAGCAGCTTTAACCCCGAGGTCTCATTAGTGCTGATAGTTGAATCAGTTCATTTCTCACAGCCACAAGTAGCAGAAATGCCATGATTCTTTGAAAACACCCTATGGTTTTGGAAGATGGTTGGATGATTCCCCAAACAGAATCTCCCTTTCATTGAAGAACTCTAAAATAGATCAGATCAGACTCATAGAATGACCCAATTGAGTCTTTGTTTTGCTTGTTTGTTTTGTGCAACTTTTCTTTCCAAGCTCCAACTACAAGGATCTCTCTCTTTCTCCCTCTTGTGCTTCCTTCCCCCCTCCTACTCTTCTGCTTGGTTTCATTCTTGATATCCAAATGAGTTCTGAGCTTTTCTTCTTTTTCTCCTTTGAAGTCTGAGAGTCCAATCTATCGTTCACATCAAGGAAAGTGTTGGAAACCCGCAGCCTTGCTTTTGTGTATTTCACAATGAAGCATTCAACATCGGGCTGCTTGTCAAAGTCTCTAGTTTGAACCAAATTCTTCAACCCTGATGTCAAAAGGAACTCTTGCCTCTCATCTGTAAAATACAATTTTATTTTACCAATAAAAAGAATATTTGTAGCTCAAACAAACCCCAAAACTCTAGCTATCAGAGCCATTAGTGCTAGCACTGATGATGTTTCCTAGTTTGGGTAATGAAACATGCAAGGAAAAAACCAAGCTCAGAGACCACCAAGAACCCCTCAATCAGTGGTGGAATTCATTTTTATTTTTTTTTACTACCGGTTCTGTGAGCGTGGCTTGTTGGGCGTGGTATGGCTTGGTGGGCATGGCTTGGTGGGCATGGCAGGGGAAAGATACTGCAAAATCCCCATTCCCTCCCCACTCCTGGGGGAAGGATATTGCAAAATCCTCATTCCCACCCCACTCTAGGGGAAGGATACTGTAAAATCTCCATTCCCACCCCACTCTGGGGCCAACCAGAGGTGGTATTTGCTGGTTCTCCGAACTACTTAAAATTTCCGCTACTGGTTCTCCAGAACCTGTCAGAACCTGCTGAATAGCACCCCTGCTCAAGCTTGATGAGACCATCCTCTGATTTCAATTGTTCCTTGCAAACCAAGATACTTTTGGACTCTTGTGTGCACACATGATCACAATCAGTGAACTCCCTTGCTATCTATATCAGACACTTTCAGGTGTTTCCTTTGCCACACAATGCAAAATGTTATCTCAGTATCCAGCACTGATTAGTCAACTAGTGAAAATAAGTACAACTCCCACCGCTATCTCCACAGGAAATCCCATACATGTAGTCCTCAATTTATGACCACAATTGAGTACATTTGTGTTGTTAAGAGAGAGATCTGTTCAGTGACTTTTGCCCCGTTTTATTATCTTTCTTGCCATTCACTTAACAGTTGTGAAGTGTTAAGAGTTGTTAAGTGAGTCTGGCTTCCCCATTGATGGCTTGTCAAGCTGACCCCATGACTTTGGCACACTGCAAGTGTCATAAATGTGGATCAGTTAGCAAGCATCTGAATTTTGATCACATGATCATGGGGATGCCACAAAGGTCATAACTGAAAAAGGAGCCTAATGATCACTTTTTCCGATGCTGTCGTAACTTTGAACGGTCACTTAATGAACTCCTGTAAATCGAGGACAATCCATATCAAGGGTCCACAGTCCATTGTGAACTCCCGTTGATGGTTTCCAGCTTATGTTGTTTTGGATAGTTAAACTATACATTACTGTAATTGTTTTACAGGGATGGAAGGCAAGGCCTGTCTTGGATTAAGCTCTAAGGCTTGTAAACAAAAGAATTGACCTGGCAGATCTCCAAGGCTCTAAATTGCTCTTCCCAATCAGTTTTGCTTCACTCCTTAAAGCCACTTTATCAAGCAGCGATATATTCTACATGACAGTTGCTTAGCTACCAAAAGTCTTGTTTCGACAACTCTACAATTTTTAAATCTCACCAAGGGTCAAAGTCTATTGAATGATCCTTCGATCATTTTAAACCCATCCATTGCTATACATCTTCATTATTCTACCAGGTCAATCAAGAAGATTGGAGAAGAGCATGTTACAAGAACGGTGCTGTATTCCAATCCAATCATCAAGATATCTGTCTATCTGTATTGGCAAGATTATCATTGTCATTGTCTTGTCCAATACAATAAAGACAATAAAATACAGATTGCCCTCAACTTACAACAGTTTGCTCAGTGACCATTCAAAGTTATAATGACCCAGAAAAAAATAACTTACAACTATTGTTCAAACTTATGACTGTTGCAGCAGCCCAGGGGTGGGTTCTACTTACCTTTACTACCGGTTCTCTTTATGCATGCGCTTCATGCACTTGCTTCGCTCGCATGCGTGCTGAACGTGCGTTCCGCGCATGCGCACTAACTACTCTCCTGGCATAGAGCTCGAAACAAGCTCTGCGCATGCGTAGAACAGTTTAGCCCAGCTGATGGGCGCTTTTTAGTGGATTGCCACGTCTCAGCTGGGCTAAACTAAAGGAGAAATAAAGAAGAAACGTAAGTACAGGCAGGCAGGTGGCCCAGCTCCCGGCTGCAGAGAACCAGTTTGGTGACATCATACTGTCACCACTACCGGATCGTGCGCACCAGGCCGAACCGGGAGCAACCCACCACCGCAGCAGCCCCATAGTCAATCAAAATTCAGACAATTGTCAAGTGACCCATATTTATGATGGTTGCAGTGATCCAGGTTCTTGTGATGATCTTTTGCATCCTTCGGACAATTCAAAGTCAACAGGGAAGCCAGGTTCACTTGACATATGTGTTACTAATTTAACAGCTGCAGTGATTCACTTAACAACTGTGGCAAAAAAGGTCATAAAATGGGGTAAAACTCACTTAACAACTTTCTCACTTTGCAACAGAATTTTTGAGCTCAATTGTGGATTGTAAGTTGAGGACTACCTGTAACGAAACTAACAGCTCTTAAAGAAACAACAAAAACCAATCAGAGCAATAAGGAAGTTATTGGATTTCATGTTGCTGCTTGAAATAAAACAGTTTACAGTTTCTTTCCATGGGGAAAAAAAATTAAACTGTGCTTTGGTTTCATTTGAATGAGTTTAGCCTCTAAAAACTTCAATGAGCCCTGATATTATTTGTTCTTCATTGGAAGAAAAAAATGAGACCACAGCAGTCAGCTCTGGAGATATCATATCAGCAACTCTGTATGTGAGACAGAACGCAGTGAAGCAAAGTTGGATGATTATTTTAATAACATGCCTGCTGACATTACAGCTGACTTGACAATGGGAGGGATTATGATGGCCGGTGTATATTTGTGGTTGATATTCTATCTGTAGTAGCATTGAATTGTGTGGCCGTGTGTGCATGTGTGTGTGTGTGTGTGCGTGTGTGTGTGTGTTTAATGGAAAGTCTGCATGGATAAGATACTTATGACAAATCGATGTCCACTATACTAACTTTCTGGCTTTATATGAATTGGCATTAATTGGCTTGCCAATCCTTTGCTATTATTAAAACTGTATGCAAAGCTAAGATGCCCTAAATATATGCGAGTATTTTTTTGGCTATGATATAATTTTAACTTTTGAAATATCTTTAAATTAGCCAATTTCTGGCCTTGACAAGAAGCTTGTTCAAACTTGAAGTCTACAGATTCTTAAGTGGGCAATGAGTTACAGCAGCACCTAGATACCTATCACAGTATTCTTTTGAATTCCATTCTTCTGCTTACCAGTCTCATGGAAATGTGGATTTTTCAAGGCTTCCTTGTACAATAATGTACAGTGCCACAGATTCTCCATTTCTATGGAAAACACTGCATATAATCCAGCAGTGATTCTCCATTTCTATGGAAAACACTGCATATAATCCACAATGATGAGATTCACATACTAAGCTAAGCCAAAATATTCTTTTTCTGCATAGTTGTATGCTCTTAAACAGGGGTGAAATCTAAAAATTTCCCCTACCGGTTATGTGGGCATGGCTTGGGGTGGTGGTGGTACCTGTGACAGTGGGCATGACTAAATTGACATCACTCACAGCCACGCCCACTAAGTCACATGATCACCCCACCAAGCCACGCCCACAGAACCCGACAGGAAAACTTTTTATTTATTTTTTTCTATTTTAAAACCCTACTTTCCTCGTCACAAGAAGCCAGAGTTCTGGCACGCTGGCATCGTGTTCAGGAGAAGACACTCACTCTCCTTAAACGCAAATCGTTGTCAAAATGAAAGCGAACAGCGGCAGGGTTGCTTCAGGAAGGCAAACGGACATGTGCACATGGTACAGCCAGATGGGGAGGGGGAGCAGCAGCGCCAGCAGCTCCTTCCGAGTGCAGCGCATGGAGGCGAAGGTGGCTGTGGCACACCTGTTGCTGCGGAGGCAGTGCGATCGCTCAGCCAGGACAGACTCGGCTGCATTGGCCTCTCCGCCTGCACTATATCCCACTCCAGCCAGGTAAGCACCACTGCCCAGGCCGAAGGGCACTGCGGGTTCTGTGGAGACGCAACCAGGCCTGGCCCTCTTCCTGCCAGCCTCTGGAGGCTTCTGCGCTTCTTGTTCCAGTTCTTCGCTGGCAGGAAGTGGCGCCGCAGCCAAGCCTCCTTCTCCCGACCTTGCCATGCTTACCTGTCTTCCACATGGCCTTCCGCTTGCCTGCCTTCGCAACTTGGCCATGGAGTTTCCGGGAATGCCACATGGAAAGCAGGAAAGCATGGCAGGATGGCTGGTTCAGGGGCATGGCCAGCCAGAGATTGCTACCAGTATGGTGAACTGGCCCCAGTCTCCGCTACTGGATTGACTGATCCGGTCCGATCTGGTAGCATTTCACCCCTGCTCTTAAACCATTCATTACAGTTTGTATAATCATATGGTAGAATCATAGGGCTGGAAGGGACCTTGGAGATCATCTTGTCCAACCCTCTGCCCAAGGCAGGAGTCCTTATACCAGCTTGGACAAATAGATGTCCAATCTTTTCTTGGAAACCTCCAGGAATGGAATATCCACAACTCCGGGAGGCAAGCTGTTCCACTGAATAATGTTCTTACTATCAGGAAGTTCCTCCTTATTTCCAGTTTGAACTACAACTCAAAATGTTAAAGTTGTCTTGGCCTGACTATGTAAGGTAATGTGTCTCCCATGGTGAACTTCTTTGATGATGCAGATCAGTAGGAGAGGCATTTAGAAGCCAGATGCTTGGCTATTTGGTATATGGGCAAGTGTCTTCTCCTGGGTGGCTTTCAAGCCAGGAAATGCTTTGCCCAGAAAATCATGCTTGGTTACCATTCTCCAATAATTACAAAAATGGCAAAAGAAAAAAAAAGAACCTTCATTCCTTTCCTGTTTGCCAAGCTTTTAACTGTTGAATGATTTGAAATGCTTCTTCTTCTTCTTATGCCATATCTGTCATCAGATGTCCACGATCATGTTGGCGATCCTATTTTTATCAGCCGCCGCACGAAAAAGTGCTGTTGAGTTTTGTCCAAACCAGCCCCTTAGATTTTGAAGCCATGATGTTATTCTTCTGCCTGGACTTCATTTGCCTTCAATCTTTCCTTGGAGGATTAAGTGAAGGATGCTGTATTTTTCCAGGTGTCGCATTGGAAGTACACTTTAGTTTAATTCTGATTTACCTTGCATTGATTTTACTCTTACGCTTTATGTTGTGCATTAATTGTTATACGTCACATTGATGGCTTCCTAAGCTGAAAGACAGAGTACACATTAATGAAATTTAATTCATTTCAAACAGTTAGCAGAAGCCTTTCTTAGGCCTTCATTTACTTCGAATAATTAGTAGGTGCCTTTCTTATTATTTTTTTGCCCTACTCCATAAATAACATATTATTTCTTGAACTAATTCTGAGCTTTTATATAACACTATACAATTCATAATTAGCTCAAGAATTGAAAATCTAAATGTAACAGATCCTCCAGACCAATCATTGCAGAAATGAGCTTTTTTTGCCTGAAATATTTATGTTTTTGCTAATATTTGATAAGATATTGGACAAGAACACCGAGGTCTTATGAAATTCTATATGTTAGTGAGATTTGGCCTGTTTTTAAAAAACAGTATTCTTATTTGTGAGTCCTGGGTTCACTATTTAGAGAGATGGGTTTCAAGTGGCAAAGCACCTTAAAAGTACTGCATTACTAAATCAGTTAAGACTCTGATTTCTCCATATTTGTTATGGAAATTAAGAAAGGGAAGGAAAAATTCATGTATCTGTCTCAAACCTGCCAGTCATTTTTTGTCAATTGTGAGATGTACAATACAGGTAGTCCTCAACTTCTAACCATTCATTTAGTGACCATTCAAAGCAGGGGTGGGTTATACTTACCTTTACTACTGGTTCTCTTCATGCACGCATGCGCAGTAACTCATCTACCTGAAAAAAAACTCAAAACAAGCACTCTGTGCATGCACAGAGCAGAAAAACGGAGAAAAACGGAGAAAAAAAGTAAGTACAGGCACGCGGGTGGGCCCAGCTCCTGGCAGCAGAGAACTGGTGACGTCACACCGTCACCGCTACCGGATTGCATGAACCGGGCCGAACCGGGAGCAACCCACCACTGATTCAAAGTTGCATAAGTGATGTATGACCTGTTTGCATTTTTACGACTCTTGCAGTATCCCTGTGTCACATGATCAAAATTCAGGCACTTGGCATGTATTGATGATGGTTGCACTGACCCAGGGATCATGTGATCCACTTTTTGTGGCCTTCCCTTTTTGTGGCCTTTCTGAAAAGTAAAGTCAATGGGGGAGGCCAAATTCGCTTAACAACCGCATGATTCACTTAACAACTACAGTGATTTGCTTAACAGTCATGGCAAAAAAAAAGATCATAAATGGGGGTGTGACTCACTTAACAACTGCCGTGCTTAGGGACAGAAAAGTTGGCCTCAGTTGTGGTCAACGTAAGTCGAGGACTACCTGCGTTAAGCCAGGTTACGTTTGGAGATTTGGGTATTTCGTGCATGACAACTGGCATTTTGATATCACCTTTTCCATCAAATTAGGAGATCCTTGAGATTGGTACCAATAAGAGAACCCTGAAGTGAACATTACTGGCCCAGAGGAGATACAATATTGGCCATTGAGCTGTATTATAGAGGAGGAGGCTGAAAATTCACTTCCTTTTATCTTGATTACAGTGAGGTTCCTGCATTGTACTTTCGCCATGGTACTCAAAGGGGTGAGGTGGGGGAAGAGCACATTCGGTTTTCTTCCAGCAACAAAAGATGAATTGTGCCCTCCTAATTCCATCTGCATTAGAGAAACAGACTTCTGGCAGGTGGGACTGTGCTTGTGCGTCAACACACAGCATCATCGCATGAGGCTTTGTTACGGGCTTATGCTGCCTGACTATGGAGAAAGCTATCTGTAAAGATCTTAGGGCTGGCTGCCTGTATTTCTGCTCTCCTGAAGAACAGCCGGTTACCTAATTCAAATTAATGCAATATTAATGCATTTATGGACAATGAAAACTACTCAAGACAAATACGGTCCCTATTAGAACAATCGCCAACTTAAAGAAATGGGTGTATTTTTAACATATCTGAGGTAATTAATGATTTCCTGCATTAAGGCCCTCCTCCTGTGCTCATTTACCTGCAAGTATCTCCAGTTGTTGTATTTGTTTATTTACTTAACTATATGGCTATTCCTAGTAAGTGTGTGTGTTTGTGTGTGTGTGTGTACATAAAAACATATCAACAATGCAAAAATAAAAACAGTAACTTGTCTCTATCCAAAAAAGCAGAATAGTGGAATATACATAAACAATGGAGTATGAGAGATACGATGCAATCGTAAAGGAATTGTTAAATCTGCATAGATTTGCACATATATAAGAGTGTCCTTTTAAAATGGGGAGGACAATTTACCACTTACATGCGGTATATTACATTTTATAAAACCTGCAAATATGGCAGCAGCTGTCACATCAGAAAAGGTGTGTGTTTCAATAAGCTGAAGCACTAAACAAAAACAGGAAATAAAGGAAGGAAGGAAGGAAGGAAGGAAGGAAGGAAGGAAGGAAGGAAGG
>JANHFM010002102.1:101403-113574 GCA_032468115.1 Grayia smithii
TATTTAATTGTATCAAAACCCCTCTCATATATGCTTTACTAGCATCCCAAACCATTTCCATTGATGTACCTTTTTGCGTATTCATAACAAAAAACTCTTTCAAATATTTTTTACATTCATTTACATTTTATTCATATCTGAATAAGTTTTCATTCATTCTCCAAGACCTTTTCTCCCTCTTATCTTGAACCAGCTCCATCCATACTGGGCTGTGGTCAGACAACGTTCGTGGATAAATTTTAACTTTCTGCACCCTAAGAAAAAGATCATTAGTAATTAATATAAAATCAGTCCTGGAAAGGGACTGGTGTCTATCTGAAAAAAAAGTAAACTCCTTTTCCAAAATATTTCGTTCTTTCCGAATATCCCTTAATTCCAAATTATCCATCATATCAAAAAAGGCATTAGGCAATTTCGCCCGACGCTGAATACTTTATGATGAACTTTTCTTATCTTTTGACGGTTCCAATACTCCATTCCAATCCCCCAGCAAAATATATGATTTGTAATCCCATTGTGTTATTTTTTCATGTAAGGATTTATAAAACTTGTCCTGTTGCTGATTAGGTGCATATTTTCCAATCACAAGTGTTTTCTTCCCTTCAATTAAAATTTCAATTATAAGATATCTTCCTTGAACATCAGCTTCCACAAGATTGGCTATCAGATCTTTTCTTAAGTAAATGACAATTCAATTTTTCTTATCTAAGGCTGAAGCTGCGAAATGCATCCCCAATTTAGAGTTCACTAAATATTTTTCATCTGTTTTTTTAATATGTGTCTCTTGCAAGCAAATCACATCATTTTTATATTGTTTCAAATAGTTAAATATTCTTTTCCTCTTTTGCGGCAAATTTAGTCCATTTACATTCCATGTTAAAAATTTAGTTGCCATCCTTCGTTCCACGAAGCTTTTGGAGCATCTCTGATATATCCATCTGTCGGACTTTAGGTCTTGCTCCTCCCACTGCTTCAGTACTTTGCCTCTCCTTTTCTTTAGGTTCTTCTTGTTGTATTTGTTGAACTTGTTCTTGTTGTCTGGCCGCTGCCCATGTGATTCTTTGTTCTCTAGGATGTTCATTAATATTCACAGATTTTTCAGTTGACAATGATTTTAACAAATCTTCTTCTGACAATATTAATAATTCTTCAGCTTGTGCACTGCAACTTCCCTTTTTTTCCCCCTCCCATTTCTTTCTGATGGTGGAGATCCAGCCCCCAATTCTTTAATATAAAAATCTCTTGCCTTCATAACTGAGTTAAGTCTATGTCTTTTCCCTTGGTAGTTTATTATTATCCCTTCTGGTATGTCCCGTCTAAATTGCTGTTGTCTTGCTTTCAACTCATCTACCAAAAAAGCATACTCTTTTCTTTTCCTTAAAATTTGTGGTGGTATTTCTTTCATCACTAACACATCACAGTTCTTTATTTGATTTTTGTGGAAAGCTTGCAAGATATCATTTCTCATTCTTCTACTTTTAAAGTAAATCACAATATCTCTGGGTAACTGGTTCTGTCTTGCTATCCATGAATTAACACGATAAATTTTGTCAATTTCCTGTAAAATCTCCAGACGATTAATCAACAATATTTCAGCAAAGGCGTCAGATATTATTTCTGCCAGATTCTCCGTTTTATCCTCTCTCAGATGTCTTATACATATCGCAAACTCCATTTGTCTAAACTGAGACATTAGTATTTCATTCTCCATTTTGTCCATCCTGATTTGAGATTCTTTCGCTCTCCCTTTTAATTCTACATTAGATTTTTCAATAGCTTCCACTTTTTCATCCAATTGGTTAACATTCTGTACTATCTTCTGAAAAACGGAAACAATATCCTCCCTTATTTGTTCATTTTTAGCTTCAATAACCTCTGCAATATCTTCATTCAATTTACTCAATTTCAAATCTAATTTAAGTTCTATATTGTCCAAAAACTGTTGCATAGCCTCTTGTAAATCTTTTAAAGAAAAAGTTTGTGTTTGTTGTGCTGCAGGTGCTGTCAATGTTTGCAATTTTGTTTGCTGAGCGGGTGAGCCCCCAGCCGGGGATCCACCTGCTGGGGAAGAACTAGCACTTGTGCCTTTAGATCCCCCATACTTCACGGACCTAGACGCCATTATCCAAATCTTGAACTCTCACTTTCTCTATTTTAAGCTAAATCCATTTATTTAAATTCATAAATCACTAAAAAGTCACTTTTAAAATAGTTCACCACCGATTTCCTTCTTTCCTGTTCTTCCCGCTCACTTTGCCTTGAATACACAAAAGCGTTTCAAATAACAGTGATAATGTCCTCATTAAGTTTCGTTTTTCACGCCCTATTTCATCTGTTTAGGCGCCATATTTAAGCCAAACTAGATAATTTTGAACAAAGAAATTTTTGCTCCAGAGTTAAAGAGTTATACTTGCTGTTATATGTCCTCCTGTTTTTACTTTGCCTGCTTCAAGCAATCGTAGATCTTTGTTGATTGCAGGGATGGACGCTGCACTTTTCCCTGTTAAAACAGGGGAGTCCTGGGCTCAGAGCTTCTTGGATCATGCGGGGACCTCACCCTCTAGCTCCAGAATAAATTCTGGAGCTTCCGGGGAGCTCTACCCTGGTCCAAAATACTCGCCTTCTCTTCTTATCCCGAAGGGAAGATTTCCAGATCGTGGGACAGCTGATTAGCGCTGTCAGCACAATTGAACAAAATCCCGAGGCTGACGCTCCCAGAGGTGCGTCCTCAACGCAGCGGAGCCAAACCGGAAGCCTGTCATATGATCATTTTCAATGTCTTGTGATAGTTTCCCAGCCTCTCCCACAGTCACTTTCTCCCTCCCCCACCTGGCAGCAGTCACTTACTTCCCAGGAAGGACAAGGTGAAGGAAGAAAGGGAGGGAGAAATAAGAAGGAAGGAAGGAAAAAGAAGGAAGGAAGGACACTTCCTCACACTACCCCTTTGTGCATCTTCCCCAGCCCAGGTGGCATCTTTCTGAACTGCCGTGCACCCTTCTTGATTTGCACAGCACCTATCATACACCCAGACACCCTTTTTGCCCCACCCCCCTGTGCATCATGTCTAACCTGGGCACCCTCTCTGATCCATGTGGCAGTCCTTGTATATCCATGTGACACAAACATCCTTCTCAACCCACCTCTCCCCTCCTGCAGCTGATCCCATCCCATGTACCCTTGTGTATCCTTTCTGCTCACTTCCCTACTTCCTGATCCTCCCCAACACACGCAGCACTTTTTCTGTACCCCTACATCTCTTCCTGACCTGAACTCTTGCACACTCCCTCTTTCTCTCTTCCACCTGACTGCAGCCATGTACTGGCTTCTTGATCTTGGATTTGCAACTTCCTACTGGTTTCTCCACTTAACTTTTTTCCTACAGGCTTCCCACAAGTAAAGCAAATAGAAAGCCAGTGGAAATTCAAGGTAGGGTAGGAAGGAAAGAACGGTGAGGAAGGGACTGGGAGGGAGGGAAGAAAGGAAGGAAGAGTAGAGGGGAGGGGAGGAAGAAAGGAACAGGGAAGGGGGAAGTAATGAAGGAAGGATGAGGCAGAGGAAAGGAGGAAGGAACAGTGAGGATGGAAGGAAGGGTGGGAAGATGGGAGGAAGGAAGGATGGGAAGTGGGGAGGAAGGAAGGAAAATGGAAGGGAGTGAAGGAAGAAAGGGAAGGAGGGAGACAGAGGGAGGGAAGGAACAGTGAGGAGTGAAAGGAAGGCAGAGAAGAAGGCAGGGAGGGAAGAAGGAACTCAGGACATCATTCCTGACCCATGCCATCCTCCCACACTCCCTGACACGTGACATCTCTTGTGAACCCCCATACACTCTTCCTGATCTCCATAGCGCTTCTCTTGCCCTCCTAAACACCACCTTCTCAGTGGTCCCTTTATGCATCCTTCCTGACCTGATTGCTCCCCCCCAGACCCATGTGCCACCTTTTGCACACCTAATTCATCCTCAAACTATGCTGCCCCGCATGCATCTGATCCATCCCATATAGCTCTTCTCACATATCCCCATGCATCCTTCTTGACCCACACTGTCCACCTCCCCACTACCTGACCCTTCCAAATCCACACAGCATATTTTTCCCAACCTGTATCCTTGCACATTTCCTCACTCCCTCTTCCACCTGGCAGCAGCTACTTTATCTGCTGGCTGGCCTTGGACTTGCAATTTCCTACCCGCTTCTCCACTTAACTTTCTTTCTTAAAGTTTCCTACAAGCAAAGTAAATGGGGGCATCAGCAGGAATTCGAGAGAGGGCAGGAGGGAGGTAGTTAATGAGATTTCTGATGTTCCCTGCCAGCTTCCCACAAGGAGAAACTAGGAGGAAGTCAGAAGTTGCTCTCGCTCCCACTTCTTTTTTGCCCACTTGTGGCAATTCTGATTCTCTGTTTAAGTAAGGAAATATCTCTGAAATAATCACCCAACAGAGGACACATTGTCTAATATCGACTAAATCAATAGGTATTCTGGCCTAGCAATTTTCATCTCTTTTAGTTTTAGAACTCCTTTACATTCGTAAAAACCACTAAAGATCCCAAAGAGCTTTATTAAAATGTAGGTTATATCTATTGATACTGTATTTACCATAACAGAAATGAAAAGTGATACAATTTTAAAATATTTATTTATTTAAAAATAACAATAATAAACCCATTACATGTTAACATAAATAACATTTTAATGAAAAATAACTAGTTTCCAAAACAAACACATATTTAATAAGAACAGTAGTACTGTTTTACATTTTTGCAAGTTTCTTTAATACCTGGTTTAATAGAATAGAATAACAGAGTTGGAAGGGACCTTGGAGGTCTTCTAGCCCCTGCTTAGGCAGGAAACCTTACACCACTTCAGACAAATGTTTATCCAATCTCTTAAAAACTTGCAATGTTGGAGCATTTACAACTTCCGGAGGCAAATTGTTCCACTGATTAATTGTTCTAACTGTCAGGAAGTTCCTTAGTTCTAAGTTGCTTCTCTCCTTGATTAGTTTCTACCCATTGCTTCTTGTCCTACAGGTGCTTTTGAGAATAGCTTGACTCCCTTTCCTTTGTGGCAACCCCTGAGATATCGGAATACTGCTATCATGTCACCCCTAGTCCTTCTTTTCATAAGACTAGACATATCCAGTTCCCGCAACCATTCTTTATATGTTTGATCCTTGAGTCTCCTAATCATCTTTATTGTTCTTCTCTGCACTCTTTTATAGAGTCTCAACATCTTTTTTACATTGTGGCGACCAAAATTGGATGCAATATTCCAAGTGTGGCCTTACCAAGGCATTAAAAAGTGGTATTAACACTTCACATGATGTTGATTCTATCCCTCTGTTTATGCAGCCTAGAACTGTGTTGGCTTTTTTGGCAGCTGCAGCACACTGCTGGCTCATATTTAAGTGATTGTCCGCTAGGACTCCAAGAACCCTCTCACAGTTACTACTATTGAGCATGGTACCACCTATATCATACCTGTGCATTTGGCTTTTCTTGCCTAGAAGTGCTGAATTTCTGTGGCTAAGTGCTACAATTCATGTGACATTGTACTTTTTAACCAAGTTACTTGGTTGGAGACATTACATCATTAACTGAGGACTAGCTGAATATAAGAATGTTTTATACAGTTGTACCACTTTCATACCCAGAGTTTGAAGGTCATGTGAAATGAGGAGCAGAGATATGAATTTACCTTTTAAAAGCTCATTTTCCAGCTCCTCATTCCATGTTGACGTGTTGTCCATCACATCAGCGATGTTTGCATCAAGGAATTTATTCATAGGTTCAGAGGGCAAAGAGGAGTTGCATGTCTGGGTTTACGAAGAGAACAAATGAAGAAAACAAATATTTTTTTCAACAAAGCAAAGACATTGAATACCTATCTCTTACTATAATTCTCTTCTAAGGTAATATTAGTATCTTGGCTACAGAGGTGGCCTTATTGCAACATTTGCACATTTGCCTCTCTTGCAGATAAACTGCTGTAGCACACCTTAATTTAGTTCCAAATTCTTCAACAATTAAGGCAAATGATGCAAAAACTGGCTACATCTGCAACAAATATGGAATAGAAATTCATAATTATAGTTTCTGAACATTACAGCTGAAGAGCAATTTTCTGAATGAATAGGCATGCTCTTCTTGAATGGGAAAAATATTCTTGGATTTATCACAATTATTAAAATTAAATTAAAATATACAAATATCAATAATATTTTTCTACAATACATTATTTCCTTATTTCTAGTACATAATTGAAAGAAAAATACGAATAGAGGTAATGTCAGGGTTCCAAGTAACACCCCCAACGAAATAAAACTCTGAGGCTTGAATTTCCTCAAAGCCATACTTTATTAAAGATGTCATATTGACACATCTGGGAAAACCCGAATCTGAGAGTTCCGCATTTTCCTCACCCTAAAGAAAGTTCAAGTCCCTGCCCAGCACCCACGTGTCCATCACATGATCCAATCAGGCACCATCCAAAACTGAAGATGCCTCCCAGTCACTTAATTGCAGCCGCAGGGCAAAGCAACCTTCACTTTCCGGAAAGAATGTTATTTTGACTACATATCATCCACCCTCCATACAATCCCCCCTCCCATTTTCCCACAGTAGAAATTGTGGCAGGCCTGACCGCTCAAAGGTAAAAGATGGCTTCCAGGTCTGACAGGTGTATTGTAACACTGGGTCCAAGAACCAACAATACTTTGGCTAAACTGTTTTGGTTAACTGATTATAATCAAACTTTTTCATCGAATCTTGGAATATAGAACTTTGGTCTTGTGGTTGAAGCACCAGGCAGGAAAGCAGGAGAAAGCTGGGAATACACATCATAGTTATACACATACGCAATAGAAAACTAGCATCTTCATCTGCCCTCAAAGCAACATCTAGGTATCTTCCTTGCCATTACAGGCTACTTAAGTAATTAAATTTGTCCTGCTTTCCCATCTACTCAGTCAGCAGAGTTTAGGAATCTTACTGCCCTTTGGGGACAGGGCAATGTTCAGGAATTCTCCAGTGCCTGCGCCTTACAGAAGACTTTAGCAGGCACAGCAGGTGGCAACCATAGTTGAAAGACACCCCCCCACCCCCAGTTCCAACAAATACAATTCATTTCAAACACTAATACAGCCACCCGTATTTCAGGCAACTCTGAGCGGCTCCCAATTGAAGATTAAAAGACATGTAAAACCACTTGAAAAAATATAAAACCCAACCAATTAAAATATAAAGCATTTAAAATAACAAAAACCTGGGGCCAATCCATGCTAACGTGCCATTCATTGTGCAATCTTCTTCCAACACTTGGAAGGAAAAGTCAGGTCTTTGAAGCCTTACAGAAAGTTAAAAGGGTGGAGAGGAACTTCAGGGGACAAGATATTCCATAGGGTAGGGCAGTGTTGGTGAATCTTTTTGGCACTCGTGCGGAAATGTCGCAGGCACACGTGCGTGCTCGTCGGGGCCATGCTCCGGAAAAGCCGAACTTCTAGATTTTGGCACGCACGCGCACCCAACAATCAGCTGCCCGGCCTGCATGCACACACCGGTTTTCAGCACTGCTGTGCGTGAAGGACAGGTGATTGGCATGCGCAGAAGAAAATTCTTGAAGAGCTTCTCCTTCAACCCCTGGGACCATTTTCTTAATGTCAAAACAATGTTTGTTTCGCTATCCCTACCAGTGAAATCTCATGAGTGGAACAGAGAACAAAGAAACAGATAGCGTAAGCATGTTTACGCCATTTTTTAAAATTTATAAATGTTTAGCTTCCCATTCATCCTCAAAAAGGTTCACAAGCAATACCTAAACAATAAAATAATGGGATCCATAATACAAATTAAAGAACAATTGGAGGATGGAAGATAAGAAGAAACCAAAGATGAAATCAGAGCAAAGTAACAATTATAATTAATAAAACAGTGGGCTTTTTTAAAAAATAAAGAAGGCTGGAGACATTTTTAAACATGTAATAATTGTATCACAAATACCAGCAAGAAAGCTCTTCTTATGAATCCTTATTCTGCTGATATCACAACTTTTTGAATAGAGTCTAAATAAAATCTTAAGTTCGTGCATGAGCTAACATTCACCACAGTTTGTCAGTTCTAAACTTTGAACCTGTATTACATATTAGAAAGGGACTGGGAAATTGGATAAAGAACTCATATTTTATTTCCTGTCAATTTTCTTTAAATGGCATTGATGAGAGTGCAATTACTACAGGTAGTCCTTGAGGTAAAACCATAACTGGGACCAGAATTTCCACTGTAAGCGAAGTGGTTGTTAAGCGAATCACGCCCAATTTTATGACTGTTTTTGCCTTGGTTAAGCGAATCATTACAGTTGCTAAGTGAATCTCATGATCATTAAAGTAATCCAGTTCCCCCCTTGACTTTGCTTGTTGGAAGCCATCTGGGAAGGCTGCAAATGGTGATCACATGATCCTTGGATGCTGCAGCCATTTTAAATACATGCCGCTTGCCAAGCACCTGGAGTTTGATTGCATGATTGTGGGAATGCTGTAATGCTCATGTCAATCACTTTTTTTCAGTGCTGTTGTAACTTCAAATGTTCACTAAATGAATGGTTGTAAGTCGAGGACTATCTGTAACTCCATTCCTCAGCTGGGTTTCTTACAGTGCAGGCACTGTACAAGCAATGTTTTAACTATTGCATCTATTCAGAGCAATCCTGCTGTAGTGATTGATCAAACAGGATAAAGAATTCTGATCTTCATGCAGGCACTGAACAGGGTTGGGTTCCACTTACCTTTACTAACGGTTCATGTGCATGCCCAGATCGCCCATGACGATGTCGGGGCGGGTAGGTGGAGCCTCCTGCCGATTTTACTATGGTTCTATAGAACCGGACTGAACTGGGAACAACCCAACACTGCCACTGAAAATATTTAAGTTTTCACCTAACTTACCACACGAAAAAGGATAAGGATGAGGGAAACTATTTTATTCCACTCTTACCTCACAGAAGATATAAATGTACTAATAAAATGTCTACGCTCTATACCTTCAGAAACCAGTAAGAACAATAAAATGGCTCATACCCTTCCCACCAGGCACCAGAACTACCCATACTGTTGCTGCTCTGCTCAACTCCATCCTAGGTCAATGCTTGGGAGAAGAGTCAAGTCTTCATGGCCTTCTGGAGAGCTAACAGCATAGGCAGTGGTGGAATTCAAAAATTTTTACTACCGGTTCTGTGGGCATGGCTTGGTGGGCGTGGCAGGGGAAGGATACTACAAAATCTCCATTCCCACCTCACTCCGGAGGAAGAATACTGTAAAATCTCCATTCCCTCCCCACCCCATTAACCTGCTTTTGAGCTCCGTTCTCCTGTGGAAGGCTACAAAAGAAGACTCAGCTGATCAGCTGGGACTCGATCAGCTGGGACTCGGGAGGCAGCCAATAGATTGGGCTGGGGGGCCAATCAGAGTTGGTATTTGCTGGTTCTCCGAACTACTCAAAATTTCCGTTACTGGTTCTCTAGAACCAGTCAGAACCTGCTGAATACCACCTCTGAGCATCACAATATGGGGAGCTGAATCTCAGATGGGACCTATTTAAAAGATTTGAGGTGGCTATGAAGAAGGTGTGTATATGAGATCTCACCAGGTGGCAATGTTTGAGGAAAGGGACCTGGAGTATGCCCACTCTATATGACCTGGTAGAATGGACCAATATGAGGACTCTTTCCTGCTAACTTGGTCTCTTTCTTATCCTTTAAAGAAGTTTCAATAGGTTAGGGTCAAATTGGCAATGCTTCCCAATCAGTGGTGGGTTGCCCCCGGTTCGGTCCGGTTCGCGCGAATAGGTAGCGGTGATGCTGTGACGTCACCGAACCGGTTCGCAGCGTCCCGGACCCGGGCCCACCCGCGCGCCCCAACTCACCTTTTTTTTAAAAAATTGCCGAAATTAGCTCTCTGCGCATGCGCAGAGTGCTTTTTCGGCGATTTTTCATTAATTAAAGTTTCTGCGCATGCGCGGTAGTGCGGTTTACGCGCGCTTGCTTTGCTTGCGCGTGCAAATTTCGCACGCGCGCGTGCACACATGTGCACAAAGAGAACCAGTAGTGAAGGTGGGTAGAACCCACCCCTGTTCCCAATGTACTGTATTAAATGTGCAGTATTGTAACTATCATGTCTTGATCATCATTAAGATTCTGCAGAACAAGGAAGCAAATATGAAATGAGTGCTTCTAGCACTTGGACCATAAAACTGTTAAATGACCGACCGTTGCCATTTCTTCTGCTTTGAAAGACGTATGGGCACCCAAAGTCATGTGGTCATGTCTGTAAAGAAGAATTTGAAGTGTTAATTTTTCACTGTATGCATCAAGTCATTGCAATCAGAAGCAGAATTGAAAACTATCTATATTGCCTGAATATCAAGAAACGTCACATTAAATCACCCTGATAAGAAAGTAATATTCCATTGCAATCCTCAATTTATCTTTTTGGGGCATGCTCTATAATGCATAGCAAAATAGTAAAACAGGCATTCACAAAATTGAATTTCGCATGAATTTAGGATTTTTTTATTTTCCTTACTAGATTCATGAAAAACACTATCATGATTTGTTAAAATAGCAATGCTTTGTTAATTGAATATTATTAGCTTAATTCATGCATGTAAGCCATAATACAATTTGATTTTGTTTAGCATTGCAGTCTATAAATCTTGTCTATCATTGCAGGGATATATCCCTGCCATGGATATCAGTATTTACATAAATTACAGTTTTATTACATCTGTTTAATGATTCTGACATTTTCTAAACACAGGGGAGTTTCAGGATATTTGCTAATGCCAACATACAAAAATCTCAATTACATTATCACAGTATTATAATAATTCGTATTGTATTATGAATTCACATTCTCTCCATTATGTCTTTAAAATGGAACAGGTTGCCATAATGGGCGATACTGCAGCTGTTTTTAACATGTTAAAAAACAATCTATAGCGCATTTATGTTGATTTGGAATAAAATAAATTATTGCTACAATCTGGACCAGAATAATCCTTGTATAACCTTAATCTAAACTTCTGAAGAATACAGATTTGTCATAAAGAATTATAGAGATGCTTACTTTAGATTCTCTAACAGAAGGCATTCTGAATGATGAATCATTCTGAAAGATTAATAATACATATCAATTCAAACTCTTGCTTATCCAAAAGACTCTGTGTGATAACAATGTTAACATGTATTTTACCATAGTTAGAATGGATAATTGTTCTTAACCATGATTTATAGAATTATAAATCTGCATTATAGAATTATAGAAATATTAGAATCTAGGGATAGGTGAGTTGTGCCCTTGAGTGAAGCACAAAGTCCTTCAAATTCAAAACATTTCAAATGTGCGATACTGTGTTCCATGCTCAAAACACCTTGCTGCATATTTGAAAATTTGTGGAGTTATTCTGACTCTGACTCTGGAAAAGTTTCAAGCTTCAAACAGCAATAATTCAAGCTGGAAACACCTGTTTCAAATAGAAAACAGGTGGCTTCAAACTAAAAGCATTTCTGGAATGATTGGAACATTTCCAGTAACAGGTAACCCATCCTGAACCTGCAATAATTGCGATGTTGAACCAGAACATTTCAAGCTCAGGGAAAAAAAAAATCCAGAGTATTTTGCATATATCCCTGTGTCCTTCTTTTGTGGCCCTCAGAGATTTTTTCTGAACCAGAGAGCTGAAAATGAAAGCAGTATCTTGCCATGTGGACATAGGAAACAGATGAGAATCGTACTGCAAGTCCTAAACTAGAACATCACATTTAAAATAATGCTCTCCCCGAAAACCTTGAGCTAGTAAGAAAATTTGGGGGTGGTGGTGGTGTCATCCACATTATAGCCCTTATGAGGCCTATCCTAATTGCAATTTTTATCCAAGCTACCCTAACAGGCAGGATAGCTAAAGGCAGGGAGGTAGCCAAAAGGCAGGAATATGGATGTGCTGCACCACATCTAGCATAAATATATTCCATGCCTTACTGAACAGGATGCTAGAATTACCTAAAGCAGTGGTTCTCAACCTGTGGAATGGGACCCCTTTGGGGGTCGAATGACCCTTTCACAGGGGTTGCCTAAGACCATCGGAAAACACATATTTTCGATGGTCTTAGGAACCAAGACACCGCTCC
>JANHFM010002102.1:134270-144918 GCA_032468115.1 Grayia smithii
AAAGGAAATGTATGTCAGCTGAGAAATCCGGTACATATATATATATATATATATATATATATATATAAATATAAATATAAATATAAATAAATGTACACCCAAGTCAGACTGGAGTGAAGCAACCTACGGGGCTCAGACATAAAAAAATCAGGTGAACTAATGTTCAGGAAGGACCAAGGTAAAGATCCAAATAGCCTTATCCTAAAAGGTGCATAAAGATTTAGATAGCGTCTCTCGCCCATGCCTCTTCTTCCAAATGTGTTGCCCTCCAGATGGGTAGGATGAAGCTTTTCACATGTTGGGGAAAGCAACAGGTTTGCAAAGAATTTAGTTTAGTGCAGAACTGCAAAAGCGACCCGCCAAGAGAGGATCTCCTACCTCAGCCTTTCTTTTTCGGCTTTTTTGAGTTGCGAGTCCCGCTCCAACACCTTGAGGATCTGTCGGGCTTCCTCGCCATTTAAGAAACTCAAATCTACGCCGAGGGATGACCGACTCATTGTGGATTTGGCGCTCTGGAGATCAGCCGGGCTGTTCACCTTTGACTCTCGCGTTGCGTCACCGGCATCGCCAGGCGCGCCCTGCCTGGAAAGCGCAGCTTCGGATCCGACAAGTGAATATGGAGGCAACCGGGACAACCGGAGTTGGCTCGCTCTTTCTTGCGAACCGGGATAAGGCGAACTACAACCGGTAGTTAACGCACCCAGCCCCTACCTGCCCGTGAGACACCTGTGCGATTGACAGCTCGCTTGACTTATCCCAGCGACTGGCGCTTCAGTCCGAAAGTCGGGACGCGCCAATCGCTGACTCGGAGGGGGGCGGGATCTCCCTTTCTCCAGGTGTCTCTGGGTCGCTGCGTTTCTCCTTCTCAAATATTTGCTTTTTAAAGGCTTCGGGACAGAAATGTTTGCTTTGGCTCCGGCCGAGACGCATTTGTAAATCTGTGTGAGATAATATACTGGGAAGATAGGCCAAAGGAAGGAGTGAATGTAACTTCAGATCAGTGGCACAAGTTTTAGAGGCGCTGTTGTTTTTAACATTCAAAGAGACTTGGGGGGAAAAAGTCAAAAAAACTATGGTAGAAATTGAGCCATAATATCCTGAATTTCTATTTGGCATATAATATGTGAACTCAATCACCGGCTTGTAAAAGGTTGTGTCATGTCTTAACATAATCATCCCCACCTGGGTGCATCAGAACTCTTGAATAAAGGTAGTCCTTGACTTACAACAGTTCATTTAGTGACTGTCTGAAGTTACAACAGCACTGAAAAAAGTGCCTTGAGACCATTTTTCACACTTATGACCATTTCAGCATCCCCCTGATCATGTGATCAAAATTCAGTCCCTTGACAACCGACTCATATTTATGACGGTTACAGTGTCCTGGGATCACGTGATCACCTTTTGCAACTTTCTAACAAGCAAAGTCAATGTGGAAATGAGATTCATTGAACAATTGTGTTACTAACTTAACATCTGCAGTGATTCACTTAATGACTGTGGCAAGAAAAGTTGTAAAATGGAGTAAAACTCACTTAACAAATGTCTCACTTAGCAACATAAATTTTGGGCTCCATTGTGATCGTAAGTCGAAGACAACCTGCAATAACCATGAAGTGGGGGGGGGATTCTGGGAGTGCATGCAGATTAGGGAGAGCTACTTTAACCTGTGTGGATCCAACCAGTCCTGATTTGTTTAAAAAAATTAAGCAAACTATCATCTGGCTTTAGCTCACCACTGAAGAAGATGGATAAAGTGAAGTGTGGGGTCCGGTTTATGTAGTGATTGGTGAGGCAGATGTACACATGCAATGGTGCATCTGGAGTTGAATCTCTAAAGGAAAGTCTGGCCAAAAATGCATCTAAAGATTAACAAATAATGAAGGCAAAGTTCAAAAGTTGGATAGCAATAGTTAGAGGGCAAGGTCTAGAAAGTTACAGCTATTTATTTTGATATCTTAGACTTGCATATAAAATGGTTCTAAAGCAGTATTTTTCAAACTTGGCTACTTTAATGTGTGAACTTCAATTCTCAGAATTCCTCAGCTAGCATGCAACTTAACATTTATTTTGCCCCAGAAAAAGATGCAAGGTTTTTTTTGCCTGTTTCTTCCAAGTAGTGGCTGATATTTTTTTTGGGGGGGGGGGGGGCGATCTCATGTTCATGTTTTAAACCATTATTCTATGCTGGGACCTCTTTTTTAAAAAGTATTTTGGTTTAATTTTAATGATCAAGACAGAAAGTACTGCAGACTTTTATAGAACACAAGGTAACTCATAAACTTTAATTTTTTATGTCTAAATTTGAAGAGTCTGTGGGTTGGTTTCTGTCAAAGGTCTGTAATACTTTTTGAAAGCACATAAAACTAGCCTCAACATCTGGATGAAAAATTTGAGGGGATAATTAGCACCACATATAGTTTAATGTAAAGCAGGTGCTAAAATATATAATATTAATGAATGAGCCATCTACTTTTATTCTTAGGCCTTCCTGTTTGATATAGTGCTGTAAATGGAGGGTTTTATATTTTATAGTGAAAGTTGTAAAAATGGCAATGTTGCAAAAAGAATAAAAGCTAGTTGAAATACTAAAAAAAAAGAGCAGAGTACGGAAAAATTGTGATAACCTCACAGCAATTAGCCCAGAGGTGCTGAAGAACTGTAAAATCCAGTCTGTTCCTGTTTGAATTAATTGCTCTGGGAGATAACTGTGATAATTACAAGATAACATGCAAGACAAGTTTAATTAAATCAATTAATTAAATTACAGGAAAAGTTACACTATGGAACAAATGCAAATATGTAGTACTCCTTGGTTCTATACTAAAAATAGAAATGATAAGAAAGCCCTTGATGGAATGTCCAAATCCCTCCCTAACAACCACTGCCCTGTTTTAACTGTGTAAACTTTTTTTTAAGTGTCACTAAATTGAAAGTTGATAATTCAAATAAAGTTTAACAATAAACTTTATATGCTCCCCCAACTTCCAGAGACTCTGGGCAGTTTCAATCCCTTGTTTTAGTATTTGTATTATTTAACCACAATAGCACATCACTTATTCACAGATGCCTCAATAGAGCTAAGTTTACAAATACTTTATTATATGGTGTTTGGTGTGTTTGCAGTGTTTGCAATGTTAGAGAAAATTGTCTAATGTAGAGGGATATTTGCAGCCATTCATGAAAATACGTCTCTAAGGCCTGAAGTAAAATTATGTGAAATTTTAATAGTAAGAGTATTGACTTCTTTGATCCATGTGATCCTTTTGTTGTGTGAGAGAGCTCCCGTTATAAAATTAATATGAAGAACAATGTAGGAAAATAGAATCTATACTGAAAGGCTAAGATGATAACATAGCAAAAATGAGGACAGTTGTGAAAGTTGTTGACCACTACTTACAGCAACCAAAAATCTTGAAGCATTTTTTGATCCATAAAATGCTGTTCACCTCACTATAACTCTTATTATATCAAGATACTGTATAGTCATATGTCAATCTTTGTTGGAGGTCGAGAGATCAAGCCCAATAACTACTGGATTCAGGTAAGTTTAATTATAAAGTTATTTATTCATAGATGAATAAATACAGTCTTACATAGACTCTAATGCTGCTTTCTTCTGTTGCAGGTACATACAAGGAATACGAGAGGTGGACCCAGGCACGAGTCCTTTATACCAAGTGGGCGAAGCCCAGGACAAAAGGTAAGATCACATGTACACACTGTTAAGTTTAACCCCTTAGGCACAAGGGTAGGATGCCATATCAGAAGTTAGGTATTTCCATTGACAAAACCCCTTCTAAATATCTAACTTATGATGGGAGACATACACATGTAAACATATATTACATATATACACACATTCTTGCCGTGAGATTTGTATGTTGTTTTTGGGGCAGAGGTTTTGTGAGAATGTCTGCTATTAGTTCTTTGGTCTCACAGTGTATGGTCTTGATGAACCCTAGTTCTGACATTTGTCTGACATGCTTATATTTTATGTCTATGTATCGTGATCTTTGGCGTCGGCCTTAGATATCTCAATAATCTTAAATGGCATATGGGTATATCTTGATATATTTCTATAGTGAGCAGTTGCTCATGGCCCAGTCTTATAATTTACACGTGCCTTCGAGGTGCTGTAGTACTTAGCAGATGGACTCAGGACTGCAATTGTGGAGATTAATTATGCTTTTCATCAACACTCTGGCTTTCTCACCATAATCCAACTTGTTCTCAACCTTCTAAACTAGTCTGTTGACTGGGAAGTTGTTTTTCCAATCCCTGTTAAAGTAAGCTTCAAATTGTATAACATAAACTGTCAGCCCCGCCAGCTGCTTTATATGAACCGAGAAGGAAATGCTACAGTACTTTGGTCTTTACCTCAGGCCATTTTTCTGTTTCACCTGTATTATAACATATACAGGTGAAACTGGAATAATTAGAATATCATGAAAAAGTTCATTTATTTCAGTAATGCAATGTAAAAGGTAAAACTAATATATAAGATAGACTCATTACATGCAAAACAAGATAGTTCAAGCCTTGATTTGTCATAATTGTGATGATTATGGCTTACATCTCATGAAAACCCCAAGTTCACACTCTCAGAAAATTAGAATATTACATGAAATCAATAAAACAAGGATTGTACATAGAACAATTTTGGACCTCTGAAAAGTATAAGCATGCATATGTACTCAGTACTTGGTTTGGGCCCCTTTTGCAGCAATTACTGCCTCAATGCGGTGTGGCATGGATGCTATCAGCCTGTGGCACTGCTGAGGTGTTATGGAAGACCAGGATGCTTCAATAGCGGCCTTCAGCTCTTCTGCATTGTTCGGTCTCATGTCTCTCATCTTTCTCCTGGCAATGCCCCATAGATTCTCTATGGGTTTCAGGTCAGGTGAGTTTGCTGGCCAATCAAACACAGTAATCCCACGGTCATTGAACCAGGTTTTGGTACTTTTGACAGTGTGGGCAGGTAGAAAATGAAGTCAGCATTCCCATAAAGCTCGTCTGCGGAAGGAAGCATGAAGTACTCCAAAATCTCCTGGTAGACAGCTGCATTGACCCTGGACTTAATGAAGCACAGTGGACCAACACCAGCTCCCCTGAATTTCAGTTTTTACAAAAAAGGTAAGTTTTGGCTACTACTGATGCAGAACCCTCATCAGAGCCTTCCCCAGACTCCAGGACTGGCCCATGTTCCCCCCCAACCTCCTCACTGTCCGAATCTGCTGCTGGGCCACAATCGTTTTATCATATTCTTATTCATAAAATTAAAAGAATTCAAGATTAAGGATGATGCTCAGATTGGAATCACTATCCCTAAAAGGATACAGGTGAAAATGTTAAGCAGGTTTGCTCAGGTTTCATTTGGAATTTTATATTTTTAGATTAAATTGCTTATTGATTTTAAATGTAAATGGATTATTATGGATCTTATTTGAAGGCTGCTGTGGCTTGTAATGCCTGGAAAAAATGTTGGCACTGTATCCTGCACTACACAGAAAAACTCCTAATCAAGAGGTTACCACATGTTAGCTGGGACCACATTCCTTTCTTTACACTCATTAAGGATGAGTCAAGGAGAGAAGGAGCCAAAAAAGCTGCTTTTTTTGTTATTTAAGTGGTCCAATCTTACTCCAGGGAAAGATGGTGATCTCTGCTTATTCAAGGCAGGCAATGTCACAGGACAAATAATTCAAAAGCACATATTTCATCCTATGGCAATATGTCAGAAAATTAGCATGTACAAATTATGGAACACCTTAAGGTGCTGTGATAAGTATTATTGTACATACCAGTAATTTATAAGCTGCCAAATCCCAAATAACTATTATTATGTTCCACAACTTTGCCTTTGGTCTTCCTATCCTCAATCTGGAAAAAATAAATAAAACACAATTCTAAAAAAAACATGGTTTGTGACGGAACACCCCTTCCTACTAAAATCAACAGGAGTAGGTTATTGCTAGTGTTTATTTTTTGTTAGTACTCTTTCCATCCAAGTCCCAATGGTCTTCAGCTAGACTAGAGCAATCAATATAATTTCTATCTCACAACATTGACGGAAAGGGGTCAAGATAATCTGCTTTATCTAGTAATCTATGATTTACGATACTGTCTAAAATCTTCCCTAAAAATAAACATTGGCTATTCAGACAAAGGTTTGTCAGATCAGTAGAAAGTTTTTCAGGAGTGGTTGCACCACCTCTTTCTTCAAGGTAGCTAGTATAGCCCCCTTACTGAAAAATATGGATTACCCCTTGAAACAACCGAACGCACACTGGGTGCCCTAAGGGGATAGAGGAAATATTAATCTGGACCACACTCACTCCTGATGTTTGAAAGCAACAAAAAAGTATGTATATGTAATTTCTTTCTTTCTTTCTTTCTTTCTTTCTTTCTTTCTTTCTTTCTTTCTTTCTTTCTTTCTTTCTTTCTTTTTTTCTTTCTTATTAGATTTATATGCCGCCCTTCTCCCAAGGAACTCAGGGTGGCTCACAACAATCAAAGACACAGAATAAAAATTTTTAAAAGAGGATGAACAATATAAATAACAGTAAAAATTTAGACATGTATACAACCATTAAAACAATAATCAGTCATAGCCCGCTTGTTGAAATAACCATGTCTTCAAGTCGCGGCGGATGGAGTGAAGGTCGGGAGCTGTCCAGAGCTCCGTGGGTAATTCATTCCAAAGGGTCAGTGCGCCCACAGAGAAAGCTCTCCCCCAATAAGTGGTATCAAGAGTTAGCTGTTTATTTTAGAATTTTTCCTTCTTCCCATCCAAGTGTCTTCTAAGTGTATTTTCTAAGTGTCTCGGTATGGCATAATTAGGGAGACATACCTGCTCAATGCATCATAATTGCGTCATATGCCTAAAATGAAACATAGTGAAAATCAAAAAGCACAATACGGTGGGTGGGATTCATGCAAAGAATACTGTTAGTCCATATGTTTATCTGGAAATCAGAGTGTAATTCTATTTGTGTCTACCCAAACTAGTCCTTTTGGATAAAGTCCAGTGGAATAGAATATTCGAGCATATTCATTCCAGGAGTGTGTGTGTCAAGATGGTTGATGTACATAAAAAGGAAGTTTTGATTGTGCAGTTGCAGGAGCTATTCTGACTTGATAGACACACAGACACAGATCCAAATATCTCATGTCTGAAACTTGGCAGCCCGGCTTTCTGATTTTTTTTTTTTTAATAACCAATTTTGTCTGATGCACTCATCAGATAAAGATACAGGTAGTCCTCGACTTACGACCACAATTGAGGCCAATTTTTTTGTTGCTAAATTAAACATTTATTAAGTGAATTTTGCCCCATGTTATGGCCTTTTGTGCCACAGTTAAGTGAATCACTGCAGCTGTTAAGTTAGTAACATGGTTGTTAAGTGAACCTGTCTTCCCCATTGACTTTGCTTGTAAGAAGGCCACAAAAGGTATCACACGATCATCATAAATATGAACCAGTTGCCAATCATCCAAATTTTGATCAAGAGTCTATAGGGATGCTGCGATGGTTGTAAGTGTGAAAAACGTTCATAAGTCACTTTTTTCAGTGCAGTTGTAACTTTGAATGGTCACTAAACAAACTGTTGTAAGTTGAGAACTACCTGTACTCTCATGCTACTGCCATGTTCCCTGCAGCCACTGAAGAAAGAAAATACATTTTAAAAAAATGTGGCCAGAAAAAATTGCCAATCTGTGTTTTAAGACTTTGCAGTTAAACAGGCCAGGATAAAATAGCAACCTTGCTCTAGTCTCATTATATGTCCATTTCAGGGGTGCCATTCATCAGGTTCTGACAGGTTCTGGAGAACCGGTAGTGGAAATTTTGAGTAATTCGGAAAACCGGCAAATACCACCTCTGGCTGGCCCCAGGGTTGGGTTGGAATGGAGATTTTGCAGTATCCTTCCCCTGGAGTGGGGTGGGAATGGAGATTTTGCAGTATCCTTACCCTGCCACTCCCACCAAGCCACGCCCACAGAACCAGTAGTAAAAAAAAATTGAATTCCACCACTGGTCCATTTCTTTATTTTTCATTCAGCCTAGTGTTGGAAAGTATTCCATTACTTGTTGGATACCTAATTCTGCCCTAGGTGTGGCATAACCACACCTATCCCTGCATGCCCGTGACTCCAGGGATTCAGGCTCAACAGCTCTTTCTTTTTATTCATCATTCTCTAATTTGAGATAGGCACAAACGTTTTCTTGGAACAACATTCACTACTTTGTTGCCTTTAGCTTGGGAATTAAATATTCCCTACTTTGCAATGTTTTCTTTTTCTTTTAGTCACAGCTGAAGCATCTGCCAGATGGACTATAGCTAAATGTAAGTTATCCTGTTACATGTGTAAAAACAAATGCTTCCATAATTAGCTAGAACTTACATTCTTAGAATTATTAACTTTAGAAAAGTCTCCCTCAAATTCAGCTTGACTCACGATGACTACTGTACATTGACATGTCCAAGTTATTTTCTTGGCAACATCACCAGCTCCAGTTCATCATCATGTCATGTGATGTTTGTATACTGTTTTATTATGTTGTTGTAAACCACTCAGTCAGGTGAGATAGCCATGTGGAAATGTAATAAACCAATAAAATAACCTCTTGGGGAGAGTCTTTTTTTTTTTTTAACTTTATAATCTCTAGTCTATAGGTCTAGGATTTCCCCTTGTGTTCTCCTTAGGAATGAAGGCAAATATATGTGTCCCAGGACAATATTGCAGATAACTGGGACCAGAGGTTTAATCTTCCGAGCTTTTGGACTCATGCTGGAGCCCATCCTCAGGGAACTTCTCTCCATCAGAATGCACATTGCACTCCAGCACAACATCTTGGAAGACTAGACATCTGGTCTTGGTGACTGACCCAGATTGAATCCTGTTTTCCTTAGCTTTTTCAGTATCAGCCAAAATTGACAAGTTGCTGTCATCTGGGAATTATTACTATTTCTGGATATAGACTAAGGGCCCCTTATATTATCTACACATTAAAAAAAGTGTGTCTTATTTTTCTCAGTCTGGCTTTATTAAAGATATTAACACAATCCCTTTTTGTAGGAAACCTCAACATTTTGCAACCGCCCTCCTCAAAACAAACCCCTTTTCCAAAATTATCACTAACTTAAAACCATGAGAGTCAGTAATACCTTAAGTTACCTAGTGTTTATATGTTTTCATGCTACTTTAATGGCTAGGATTTTTTCCAAAACATCCCAAAATTAAAGTTTGGAGAGAAACCCTGAAATCTCTAGTTGAGATCTCTAGCTCGGCTATCGAAGAATTGCAGCTCCTGTGGGAATTAACAGTTAAAAGTCTCTAATCCAGTTTATGACCATAGAAATGACTACTCTAAAAATGACTACTCTAAATGACTACTCTAAAAATAAGCATGGCAAGTTCTTTCAAACAAGATTTCAAAAGATCATGAGATTTTTTTTGAATATGTCATATTTTTGTTTTTACATGATGAAATACATGATCTCAAAAATGCTCACTTAGTTATCTAACCTAATGGCTACATTAATTTCATTGATCCTCATTGTAGGTTGACCAGAACTGAAGTTAAAAAGTAAACTGACTGAGACTGATACATGTAAATTGCTATTACAACTAGGCTTTCCACTTCTAGAAATGGGCCACAGTTTCTGTTTCTGCCACATATTTTGCTTCTAGACTGGATCTTAGCAAGAGAAAATCCATTGAAAATTTAAAAAGAAGTACACAACCTTTCCCCAGTGGTGAAATTCAACTTTTTTTACTACCAGTTCTGTGGGCATGGCTTGGTGGGTATGGTGTGGCTTGGTAGATGTGGCAGGGGAAGGATACTGCAAAATCTCCATTCCCACCCTACTCCTGGGGGAAGGATATTGCAAAATCTCCATTCCCACCCCAATTTGGGGCCAGTCAGAGGTGGTATTTTCTGGTTCCCAAACTACTCAAAATTTCCGCTACCGGTTCTCCAAAACCTGTCAGAACCTGCTGGATTTCATCCCTGCTTTGCCCCCAAAGGTTTGGTGATAGGCAACCCAAAAAAACTGGTATCATTGCACTTTCACTGTACCTTGACTATGGAAATTTGAAAGTTGAAGTGTACAAGTTTTAAATTTGCTAAATTTATGTATGTAGAGAGTAAGGAAGAAAGCCTTGATGGAGATATGTAAGCTCCATTGCCTAGACCAGTATTCCTCAACCTCAGCAACCTTACAATATGTGGATTTCAACTCCTAGAATCTTAAAATTATTGAGGTTGAAAACCTCAAAAGGGAGTAAAGCATTTAAGTACAGTATAGTCAGGTAACATGTGGCAGTGACTCAGATATCTTCCTAATTCATTGAATTATAAGAAGGAAGAGGTACAGAACAATTAGATTTGCAAGATTCTTATATTATAGCCTATTGAAATATAGTTATAGATACCCTGTGGAGTTGATTTCATGGGGTGGTCTACATAGTGGGTGTCAGGCCTGGAAGCCATATTTTGTATTAGGCCTTCAGATCTGCCATGTTTACTACTGTGGGAAACTGAGAGGGGAGATTGTATGGAGCATGGGTGATATATAGTCATAACAACATTCCTTTCTCAGAGAGTCAAGGACATCTTGCCCTGCACCTGGAAGGCTGGAAC
>JANHFM010002103.1:72380-82634 GCA_032468115.1 Grayia smithii
ATCTATCTATCTATCTATCTATCTCTACCTACCTACCTACCTACCTACCTATCATCCATCCATCCATCCATCCATCCCTCCATCCATCTATTATCTGTCTATCTATCTATCTATCTATCTATCTATCTATCTATCTATCCAACTTCTTTGTTACTTTGAGCTTGCCAGCTGTCAGTAGTGACTATAGGCAAACATAACAACATTCCATGTCAGGATTGTCTCTGTATTGCCCCTGATACCAAGGTGCACATATAATCAGACTACTTCATATAACACATCTCTGCATATTGAACTTATTGAATCACTTAGTAAGTCTTCCCATCTACCACAATTAGTTATTATAGATCAACTGTTGCAAGACCATCATAGTCAGCCCCAGTCTCTAATAGTGAAATCCAACTGAGTCCAATCCTTCGTTTGCTTACACCTAAGGGACAGGATCTTGCTAAACTAAAGCTATAACTCTCTACCCTAATAAATATGTCCTGAAAGATTCTAAAACGTCTACTCCAAACCTCTTCCTCTGTCTCCCTCCAGCTTGGGACTGCACACTATGTTAATTTAGATTTGTTTCTTTAAAAAAAAAGACCTCTTTTAATTGAGTTATAAAATATTATAAGATACAAAATACAAAAGTAAATAGAAAAGCAGTGGGGAGGAAGAGGGCGAAGAGAAGTGAGGAAGGAAAAGAAAAGAAAAAGAAGCTTTGACTTCCAACTCTCTCTGCTGCAGTAAATAAGGCATTAGGATCAATCACAACTTTTTGCTTTTTCATAATAATATGAACAAGCCACTTCTATAAAGATCATTGTTTCACTCAGTAAAACAATGTAGACTTCTCTTTGGTGAAATGTACTGCCTCCTCTTGGGAAAGTTCTCTGCTGCCAAGATTCCCTCCACTGCTTCTCCAGGTGCACATTCCATCACAATGCCCACAAAAAGAGATAGGTTTGCTCTACAATTCTTGGCTCTATAAATAACTACATCTGGGTTTAATTTTGTATTCCACTCACTTTTATATCTGTTGACTGCTCTGCTCCAATATCTTCCATTTATCTGTGGAGAGAGGTTTGCTACCCATATTTTCAGTATCTCTTGACTTTAATTTATATAATGTGGGGCCAATATGATGAGAATTTATATAATTCACATCACATTGGCCCTTGGTGTGTACTAAACACTGTTAACTTCCTTGTTTTTACCTTCAATTATTGTACAAGTTCACTGAAGTTGATTCTTTTGGTCTATGGCCATTCAGCAAGTAATACACAAACATTGCTAATGAGGAACATCATTATTACATTCTGCTGGTAGGCTTCAAAATGACTGTGAAAGACAAGATACTGGACTATAGAAGACTTTGGTTTGATGAAGTGGGACTTCAAAGAATAAAGAATAATTTGCAAGAGGACAATTCTCATTTTCATAGTCCATGCACATCTGCACCATGTCTCTTTGACAGAATAAACAACTAATTAAAAAGACTCTAAAATACAAATGTAATTAATTTAAATTTATGTAAATGTTATTTTTTCCCGGTATGTTGACAAAGTAATAGAAAACAAAGAAGCTCTGAGATTTTAGAATTCAAACAGAAAAGTACCTCCCTCAATACACCCCACGCTTAACAATTGGTGATAAGAAAGACAAAAAAATCTAGATGTTGGACACTGTCATACCTGGAGACAACAGAGGAGAAGAGAAAGAATTGGAGAAAATCACAAAATAAAAAACCTGCAAATGCAATCCCCAAAGATCTGGAGTACCACTTGAACACCATCGGCATTGGTGCAATCCCTTCAGTCAATTGCAAAATGGAGCTTTAGTTGGAATAGCTTACATCCTGCGACAATACCTTTAACACTATCAAACACAACATCTGCCTACCTCAGTTCTTTGGGAAGTACTTGATAGGTATCTAAAAATGCCAAATCTAGTCTAAATATCTGACTAATTATTTGACTAACAATAACAATCATCATCATCATCATCACAGCCATCATACCACTGATAAAGAAAAAAAACAATTAAATGTGATCTTTGGATTTCAAAAACTCCTGAAATTTCAGCAAAGCAATAATTTGAAAGGACTTAGAAAAAAAAATAGAATATTTCTAATGAAACGAATATGTATAAATAGAAATAGAAACTCATTTCCCAGAACTAATCCTAATGTTGTCCATGTCGAATTTATTATTCAATTTGGTTAATTTGAAATCAGGATTCGATTGGCAAAGGTATTAAAAATCAATAGTAGTACCTAGACCTATTATCATTTTTACTATACTTTTAAAATAACTGCCATTCTAATTTTGTCAAGGATGTGAACGTTGAAAGGAAAATAAATAATCAATGGAGGAAGTCTGAGCTACTTAAAACACTTGACTTGCTAAAAGCAGAATCTTGCTTTTCAAGGCAAAACTGCAATTACTGTCATTCCTGAAGTTCAAAGAGAACTGGTACTATATGTTTATGATTTCTGCTGATCATCGGCAGGTTGTGTCAAGCTTAAAAGTTACTCTGCCCACCACTGAGAAATGTACCAAGAGAAATAGGATCCATACACCTTTTCTGTAGGTGATGTAAGACAGTGTAATGAGAGTTAAAGACTCAGCATCCTCCAAAATACAAGTTAGAGTAATCTAACAATTTGATTTAGCAGTACCCAGTGAAATCTGCTCTATGTATCTGCTCTACAATATTCTTGAGTGTAACTAATAATCTACCTTGTGCATATGATAGAAATTCCTAATTTTCCAACTTGGCTACTCCTTTCTTATCCAGCATCCAAATTCAGCCCTCCTTTCCCAGAACTAACTATAATGTTGATATTCATATCAAATTTTAGTTAGTTTGAAACTGGGATTTGATTTCATACTCTGGTCAAAGTTAACCACATTTAGCATTACCCAAAAGGAAAGTATTGATATTGCTACACAATGTTCAGAAGGTTGAGATGAAGAAAAGGGCTGCTTCCAATGGAACCTGGTAAATGTCACATTACCACTCACCAAAGATAAGTGTGAGGAATATATATATGTCTGGATTTTATGTGACTCTTAGGAGCACATTTGCAACTCCCTCATCCCACCCTCATTGCCGAAGTCTAACATTCTTCTTGCCAAAATATTCCAATCCTGGCGTTTGAATTTTGATACTCTAATTCTAATCCATGTAAATGACCAAGGCATCGATTGTATTCTTAAAAAACACCAAGGCATCCCCTAAATGGATTGTCATTTCCCAAGGGGGAGGGGAAGAAGCTAAGGGGCAAAATGTCCACTGAGTCTCTGCAAAATTTCCCCAAGCATCTAGGCCAAGATTTTAGTTCCAGCCATTCAGATAATACAATAAATACCAAAGACTCCCATGGCCAAAACCCCATTCTTTAAAACACCCCTTCCCCAATAAAGAATTAATGATGTAATGTTAACTATGCCTTTACTTAGGTCCATGCTTATATCTAGCCATGTAACTCTCATCCAGAAAACCCCAGGCCCCTAGGTTCTTGTTTAAATTAGCCTTGTACCAATTCCTCGAATCAGAAGTTCCAGATTCAATTCTACTTGCCCTTGTCTTTTGTTTATCGTTTATTGGGAAATGCTGAGTTTTACTCTGGGACTAGGGAAGCTCACTCTTTCCAGCCTCATTTCCAGCAACAACTGCAACTTCCTTTTAAAACAGGCGGCAATAAGAATGATTTTCTAGAACAAGGCCCCATTACCTATTATTATGAATCAGATATACAGGTATTTTGTATCAGGGCTTTGCAAGCTGTGGGCATGCAAAGAAAATGGGAGAGAGCTGGTTCTTCCATACAATGCCTGCAACGCTCAGAAAACATCAGTGTGGTGGAATCTCCAGCTAGAATGGAGGGAGTTATTAAGAGGGGACCAAGCTTAGAGTCCTTGCATTGCAAAAAGTAGCACAGGCCTGACCTCCCCTAAAATCCCTGAATTCCCAAGCAATTTCAGTCAGTCTGGAAAGATTTCTGTAACACAGGTAACTAACAATAAAGCTTCTGCTTGAGATTACTCATGAATGGTTCTGGTTGCTTACATCTAACATCGGTTCACCAGTAGCACCATCTTGCGTGCCCTCTAAAGGCCCATCTCCACCTGGATATGTCAACCTCAAGCATGCCTTTTCTTGTTGTTTTTGTCAGATCTATCAACCAAACGGAGGTCTGCAGTCAACATCTTATTTATTTTGTACAAATAGGGCCTGTGAAACACAAGGGCATTCTTGAAAATAGACATAACATTTTAAACACTGAAAAAGTGGAACAGGGAAGGGTGTAGATGCAAAGGAAGGGGGTTGTAGGCACAATGATACCCACAGATTGCAGGTTGGGCATCCCAGATCTAGGTACTCTTTGCGAACTTCTTAATGTTATGAGACAATGCTGCACTTATTTTCTTTTAAAATTTATTTTTTTGTGTTCAGGACAGGAATCAAACCCTATCTCATCCTCTCTTCTCTGTAAGGGAGCTACAAAATCATATAATATTAATCGATGGAATGTGTATCGAGTGATGCAAAAAGGAGAGGATAATGTAAGTAGAATTTCTAAAGTGGTAAAAAGCACTTTCTGCACTTGAGATAAAATAATAAAGAAAAATAATAAAGAAAGAGCTATATACTAACTCTAAGGGAATCCTAATATGAAACATTCCCACTGAAGAAGGGGAAAGATGGTGGTGGTAAGTTTCTCTTTCCATTTCCCTCTTGCATATTGATATGAGGAGTTAATGAATGCAATATATTGGCTGACTAACATATATTTTGAATGCAGCTTCTGTAGAGAGAGTTGAGATGCATATTTCATACACCATCCCACCATCAGAAGAGATACTGCTTTTCTCTGTATATGTCTGTTGAAAAGAAGATATGCTGAGCACTTAGTTGTGTTCGAAACTGTAAGCCGCCCTGAGTCTCCGGAGAAGGGCGGGATATAAATAGAAATAATAATAATAAAAAGATATCACTAATCTACTGATTTTTGCCTCTAGGCCAGTTTAAACTGTGTAGAAATTAGAATGCTAATTTCTACAAACTACTTAATTAAACATTTTATACAGAAACACCCTTGTTTGGAATTTTCAAACCTGACTTGCTTTTAAATAATCTAGACTAGAACAATTAAACCCACTGTACCCAATGGCAACTACCATCACCTAATATTTTTCTATAAATGTGCTCAACGCTAAACTTTATTTCTCTAGCACACATGCTTGATTATTTTGCCTCTCTGGTTTACGCTCTACAGCACAGGTGTCAAACTCGCCGCGTCATGTTGCCATCACGGGACGTATTGCGATGTTTTTTCCCTTCACGGAGCTGGGGTGGGTGTAGCCTGGACGTAACGCATCTGGCCTGCGGGCCGCCAGTTTGACACCCCTGCTCTACAGCAATGTTGCTTAACCTTTTTTTTAAGTTGGGACCCTTTTTCATTTTAAAAAATTATGAAAGAACTTTTGTTGCCTATGTTATATTTTCAAAAATTACTGTATTCAAAATTAAAATTGATGTATTTGTAGAATATTTATTTATTGAATAGTATAAAAATAATATTAAACTCAGTAGATATATAACATTTTTATGAAAAGAATCTTATGTTTTTTTAAAAATTAAACATAATCAAAAGAGTGACATAGCTTTACATTTTTGCAAATACCTCCAGTATCTGGCAAATAATTTTGATTTCATGGCCTCTGAGAAGGTCTCGGAGGACCCCTCCCCCAATGGGTCTAAAAGCAACATTTTAGGAAATACTGGTCTACACAATATAATTTAAAAAGCTGAAGGGAATGTGGTTAGGACAGTGCATTTACTCAACTGGTAAACTGCATTCTGATCTCAAATATTACAGCAGCCTTTTTTCTGTGAAACAAATATTTACTAATCAGATTATCTACTCATAACAGTCATCTTTTGTTGTTCTGTTGCCATTTACTGCATGTTTGAGTAAACCCCTCCGGCTTCTAAATTCCTATTTAATATAGCAGTATTGTTTTCAACAGAGCACAAAGCCCCTTTGTAGAAATATAAATGCTGAACAGTACAGAGAAGCCTGCTAGCCATACCATAGAGCCAGTCACAATTTTTATACTAACTCCCTTTTGTAAGGAGGATGAACAAATGAACGACGGCACCACCCCTGGTCCATCTTTGGACTAAAACTCAACAGAGGGTTTCTGTTCAAAGGTCAAGTCATCCTACTAAGAATCTTTTCAGTAAAATCTGTCATGTTAAAGACAAAGGTGACAGAAAAAACAGCAGTCATGAACTCTATTCTTCATATTAAACAGCAGGGTGTACTGACAGAACATTTAAAAAATACGTATCCAAAAATGTTATGGTGAAATGTTTTCACTTAATTTTTTTTTAAATAAAAAAGATTACATGTTTTATCTGGATGCTTAAACCTTATACTGGGTCATCCAGAAATGTCACAGGAGGACAAAGGCCATCAGTAACATCATATGTCTTGCAAAATGTTTCTGTCCTTCAAACTCTATATTTATAAAGGACAATCCAATTCAGTGGTGAGTTGCCCCCGGTTAGGCTCAGTTCATGTGATCCGGTAGCGGTGACGTTGTGATGTCACTGAACCGGTTCTCCGTGGCTGGGAGTAACCCACCTGTGCGCCCGTACTTAGTTTTTCCTGAAAAAACCTCAAAACAAGCGCTCTGCGCATGCACAGAGTGCTTTTTTCGAGGTTTTTTCTGGAAAAAAACTTAGTGCGCATGCACGGAGTGCGCGCCAATCACGCACAAAGCACGTTCAGGAAGAGAACCGGTAGTAAAGGTAAGTAGAACCCACCTGTGATCCAATTGCCTGGAAACATGAATGAAGCATTTGGTTGAACTATCCCAACAAGAATGCATTAATAGCTATAATGCCTTTTTTGTAGCAAATGTCTATTAGTTTGAAATAAATGATTTTGCATTAAATGTGCAGTTGACAACAGAATGGGAGTATAATTTTATGAACGTTTATGCTGTTTTCTGAGTTCAATTATGGTAAATATTAGTTTAATTTGTTTTTAATTCAACAACTTCCAAAAACAAATTCAACTAATGTTTACCATAACTGAACACAGAAAACAACATAAACTTTCATAAAATTATTCTTTTAACTCCAAATTAATTAAACTGGAACATCAATACAAGCTTTAACTTCACATATCATTAACGTGGACTAGAATACCAACGAAATTTATCATAGAGCTCTGAAAATTTTAAAAGTTTTCTATTAACTATTGCTTCCCCCCCCGGACTATTAATAGTTAATAATAATAGATTATAGAGTTAATAATAATAGATTCTGTGGATCCGGTGGCTCAGTGGCTAAGACGCTGAGCTTGTTGATCAAAAGGTCGGCAGTTCAGCAGTTCGAATCCCTAGTGCCGTGTAACGGGGTGAACTCCCATTACTTGTCCCAGCTTCTGCCAACCTAGCAATTCGAAAGCACATAAAACATGCAAGTAGAAAAATAGGGACCACCTTTGATAGGAAGGTAACAGTATTCTGTGCACCTTTGGTGTTTAGTCATGCCGGCCACATGATGTCTTTGGACAGCGTTGGCTCTTTGACTTTGAAACTGGGATGAGCACCGCCTCCTAGAGTCGGGAACGACTAGCACATATGTGCACGGGGAAACTTTACCTTTACCTAATAATAGATTATCAGAGTTATGAGTTCATACTAAAAAGAATCATCAGCAAATGACAAGTAAGTATAATTACTTGAATAACCCAAAAGTTCCTATTCCTTAATGCTAAGTAAATTATTTTATTTTTCCATTTATTCATTTATTCTAATTTTGAGCAATACTTGTAACTCCATGAATAATGTTTTCTGTCTGCACTCTCATATACTAGCTGGAATTTGAGAAAAACATTTCACTACCTTGTATATCCAGATAAAGACCCAGCTTTCTAGATTTGGAGATAAATTTGACCTCTTTAACCACAGGACCTCCAGTTTAATGTTCTTAAGTCAAGTAAGTGGTGCAATCAGATTATATTATTTATGAAATTATGAAAAATAATATGAACTGGTGCAACTAGCTTCTTTAATCATGTTCAGAGATAATTCCACCAACATTGTGAAGGATTGGGACTTGACTATCAAAATTAGGGAGGCAAAAGGGATGACCGTGCCAATTTCCACCCTATTAGATCAGTCATACACACGTTAAATATCTGCAGATTAAATTCCTAGATTGGTTAAATCTGAATTCCTCCTAAGGGACAAACAAGTAGGGTTCTGGACAGATAGATTTCCTTTAGGCTAGACCATACTGCTTCAGATGTGGTTCATATCTATTTATGTCTTTCACTGATTTAAAAATAGGTGCAGTGGCTCAACAGGGAAATGGTCTCTGCTCCAGCAGTTCAAGTTCTAGCACTGTGTAGTGGGGTGAGCTCCTGTCACTTGCCTCAGCTTCTGTCCACCTAACAGTTCGAAAGCAAGTTCTATGAGAATAGATAAATAGGTACCACTTCAGTGGGGAGACGAGCTGATGCTTTGTACAACAGTTAGAATCCTGCCAGCACAGAACCTTCTTGGTTGTGATGCCCATTTTCCTGGCAACTTTGGAGGGAGAGAGGGAGGGAGGAGAGGACCTTGGATGATGCTGTAAGAAAAAGCAACTCATCTTTCTTTTTGGTGTGAAGCTAGCGCGCCCTATTATGGTACACCCTGGGAGACTACTACCCTGCATTAGCATTGTAGTCTCCTGGCTAATGTAACAGCGTCATAGACTAAATAAATAAACAGATTTAAAGTTTGATTGATTTCCAGGACCAAATTGTGGCATAAATTTAATGACAAAAGTTTATTCCTACTAATATTTAAAATGTATAGGGACATTCCAGTAAAAGTCAGATGTAACACTTAAGGACATCAAACCAAAGTAATACCAATGAATAAAGGGGTAAGTCACGGTACTTGTACTATTTAACTTTTATATAAATTCATTGGTGGCCAATTTAAGCAGGCTAGAATTTTTATCCTCCTAAAATACCCTATAACATATCAATTCACTCATTTGCTGAGGATATGGTAGTAGTGTCCTTGACTTCTATTGGTCTTAAAAGAGCTTTGCATATTTTTTATTTCTTTGAAATAATGAGGACTTAAAGCTATTAAAATCCCAAGTAACAGAACTGGCAAAGCAAGTTTAAACCTTTAAATGTTTAGGGATGGTTTCTATGGCCTGAACTGGCTACCAAAATGCTGCTGTTAAGCTATTTATATCCAATATGTTCTAGCTGTCTTGTTGTATTATAAATATAGTGCTTCAGTAACGAAGCAGGAATCACTAGAGTTGAATTGGCCTTTAGATTCTAATCTTTAATGTTGGGGTTGAAATTATTACATAGTTTAGTTGAATTGGCCTCTTTATCTATAAAAGATAATTTTTACCCTTCCTAGAAAAAAGGCTATTTTTAGGAAACTGCATTTCAATGGCTTTTTCTGGGACATTCACTGGGGTTAGAGCAGGCCAACTTAATTTTGAAGCAAAAAATTCTAGATGTAGATGGCCAATTGGATTATGCAGCATGTCAGTTTGCAAATTTTAAATCATCTACTTACCTGAACAAGATCACTGTTACAAACCTCAGAAGAGGCTTATCCCTGGTCTATTTTAATACCGAAGAAAATCCCCATTGCTAAATGACAGTGTCCTTTTGATGTAGGCATGATAGAAAATACATTCCATGTTTTATTATGCTGCCAGTTCCATGGGGACCCTTGTTTGCAGTTGATCTCCTTTCTAAATTCCCAGAGCATTTTCTATAGACTGCAAGCAAACAACCAAGCTCAGAGAGCATCAAGGACTCCAGATGGCATTTTTATTTATTTCACTTACATTACTTAGTGGACAACAAAAACAAACAAAGTTCTTTTGTTATACTTCGTGTAAGCTCTGCTCTACTATAGCCATCTCCAATTGTTAATAGCTACATTTTATTTTATTTATTTATTTATTTTCTTTTGGTCTATGTGATTATAAGAAATGTACTTATCTACTTGTAACTAAAGGGATTATTTGCACTCAAAGGAGAAATTGAATAATTTTTGAAAGTAAGGTCTGTTTTTCTCCACACCTCCACTTTGTCATTTCTGGATCAAACTAAACATAGCAATAGCACTTAGACTTATACACCGCTTCATAGTGCTTTACAGCCCTCTCTAAGCGGTTTACAGAGTTAGCATATTGCCCCCAACAATCTGGGTCCTC
>JANHFM010002103.1:98887-111817 GCA_032468115.1 Grayia smithii
CTGTTTACTAAGACTGTATTACTATTCTTCTTCTCATCCTTCCTATTACCTATCTCTTCCAACTTATGTTTATAAATGTCAGGGTTCAAAGTAACACCCCCAAAGAAAACTCTGAGGCTTGAGTTTCCTCAAAGTTACATTTTATTAGAGATGTCATATTCACACATCTGGGAAAACCCGAATCTGAAAGTTTCCAGGTTTTCCCCACCCAAGGAAAAGTTCAAATCCCTGTCCAGCACCCACAGGTCCATCATGTGGTCCAATCAAACATCATTCCAACTGGAGATGCCTCCCAGTTCCAGCCTTCCAGGTCCAGGGCTAGTTGTCCTTGACTTCTTGAGAAAGGAATGTTATTATTATATATCATCCATGCTCCACACAATCCACCCTTCCAGTTTCCCACAGTAGTAAATGTGGCAGGTCTGATGGCCTAATACAAAAGATAGCTTCCAGGTCTGACAGGCTCACACACACACCCCTCCTAAAACAAGAGTACCATAGTGGTTAATCATTCAGCATACTAACTACCTCTCCTTCCCGCAGGAGGACCCTTTGGCTTATCAGGAAATTTATCATGGAATTGCTTTACTAGCCTATCTGCTTTGACATTCCAACTTTTAACCCATGTGGCCTCAGACAAAGGGTACCCTTTCCAATGTACTAAATATTGTAATCTACCTCTGTACAATCTAGAGTCTAAGATCTATTTTACTTCATAATGGGTTTACTCTTGCACCACAATTTTTTAGGAGGTGCTTGAGCATGCAGTTTTACTCTAGAGGTTATTGCTGGCTTTAGCGAGCTACAGTGGAAAACTGGATGTGTTTTCTCTAGAATGTGTGGGAGGTTCAGCTAAACTGTCATTTTCACTAGTGGGAATGGACCTAAGAATTTAGGTCCCAACTTCATGTTAGGCAGCCTAAGTTTTATGTATTTGGTCGATAGATAGACCTCGTCTCCCACTCGGAAAGGGGGTTGAAGAGATCGGTGTTTATCTGCTTGTTTTTTGTATGCTTCAACAGCTTCTGCTATTGCATTCTTGGTGTTTTCCTAGCCTTTTCTCAATGACTCCATCCACTCATTCAGGGTCATACAGGAGGGAGGTTCCCTGGGCACTTCAGGCACAGGCACAAAGTCCATTCCGCTGGTGACCTGGAAAGGTCAGTCCAGTGCTACTGTGCATAGCATTGCTCCGTTCGTACTCAGATGGAAAGCCAAACGAAGTCCTTGTGTGGATCCAATTGATTTCAGGAACTCTCTCTAAAACTTTGCTGTAAATTGGACTCCCTGGTCTGAAATGACTTGATGCAGTATTCCATGTAGTCAGTAGATTTGTTTGATGAACATCTTTGCCAGTTTTTTAGCAGATGGTAATCCCGAACAAGCTGTAAAGTGAGCTTGCTTTGAAAACAAATCAATTACTGTCCAAATAACTGTATTTCCCCCATTCTCTGAAAGCTAAACTATAAAATCCATCTCAATCTCTTCCCAAGCTCTGCTGGGGCTTGCCCCTTGCTGAAGAAGTCCAAGGGATTTCCCTGGCCTCATTTTCATGGCTGCACATGTAGCACAGCTTTTTACATAATCTTCCACATCAGCTTTCATTTTTGGTCATCAAAATTGTCTCCTGGCCAAATGTAGGGTTTTTAAGAACCCAAAATGGTCAGCCAACCTGGAGTCGTGGCTGCATTTGAGGCACCTCCAGCCTCAAACTGGTGGGGAAATATAACGTTGGACCCTTCCAAGCCAGTCTGTCCCTTTTGTTTAAGATGTCCTTATTGTCTGTGAAGCACTGGTCGACTGGGAGCTCTGCCTTTAGTGCTGCCGTCAGTTTGTCCTGGCTGGGGTCAGGTTGTCTTTTGGCTTGGTCACTGGTGGTGACTTTTCATGCTGATTGCGAGAGGGAAATGATGGCATGGATGACTTCCTCCTGGGTTTTCTCGATAGAGCATTGACTAATAGATATTTTTCGTGCTGGGATCTACTTCAGTTTGAATTTAAACTGCCTGAAGCATTGTGCCCAGTGGATTTGTTTAGGAGACAATTTCCTAGGGGTCTTTAGAGCTTCAAGGTTTTTGTGATCGGTCCAGACCTCAAAGGGCACTTTACCAGGAAAGAAGGGCCCAGTGGACTGCATAGGCTTCTTTCTCCCAGATGGCCCACCTTCTTTTGGTGTCAGTTAGTTTTTTAGACACATAGGCACAGGGTAGGAGCTGTCCCCGTGGGTATTTTTGCATGAGCACTGCTGTTACAGCCACATCACTGGCATCCGCTTGGATTATAAATTGCCGTTTTGGGTCCGGATCAGGGGTGGGTTCTACTTACCTTTGCTACCAGTTCTGTAGGTGCACATGCTTTGCGTGTGGTCGGAGCATGCGGAGTGCGTGGAGCGTGCGTTCGGTGCGCGCATGCGCTTTGCATGCATGCGCGCCAAATGGGCGCTCCTGCGCATGCGCAGCTTTTTTTAGCAAAAAAAGCTCAAAAAAGCTTCCCGCACATGGGACAGGTAAGTAAGGGCACGCGGGGGGGCTTCGGTCCAGACTGTTAGAACCGGCTCGGTGACGTCACAGTGTCACCGCTACCTATTCTACTGAACCGGACCTAACCGGGAGCAACCCACCACTGGTCCGGATGCTGGAGAATCGGTTCCTTGGCAAATAGCTTCTCTAATTTCTCAAATGCCTTTTGACAGTCTATTGACCAAGCAAGCAGTTGGCTTGGTTGTGGCTTCACAGGGGTAGGCTCCATTTTTAACAGTTCTGTTAAGGTCAAGGCAACTTCTGCAAATGGTGGTATAAACTGTCTATAAAAGTTTGTGAACCCCAGGAAGCTTTGTAGCTGTTTGTGGGTGTGTGGGGGTTGCCAGGTTAGCACCGCTTTTACTTTTCCTGGATCCATCTCCACCCCTCCACTGGATATGCAGTAACCTATCTAGTCAAAGGAGGTCTGGTGGAATTCACATATTGACAACTTTGCATAGAGCTTAGCGGCCAGGAGTTTTTTCAGTACTTGCCACACCAGCTTTATGTGCTCCTCAAGGGTCTCCCTGAATATGAGAATATGTTGTTTAGGTAATCTAGGACCCCTTTGTATAAGTGCTCATGTAGCACTTCACTGATTAATTGCATGAAGACTGCTGGGGCCCCTTGTAGACTGAACGGCATGACTTTGAATTGGAAGCTGCCAAGCGGTCAGTTGAGGGCTGTTTTCCATTCATCTCCCTCTTTGATTCTGATGTGGTAATAGGCTTCCCTCAAGTCCGATTTGGTAAACGCCTTCCCCTTGGCTAAGTGGTTTAACCTGCCTTTCATGAGTGGGAGGGGGTAGGTGTTTTCCACACACATGGCATTAAATCAGCGAAAATCCACACAGAGCCTCACCCCCCCTCCCATTCCTTTTTTTTTCTTTGAACAGAACTGGAGCAGCTACTCTGGATTTCGTGGGTTGGATGAAGCCTCACGCTAGGTTGGCATTGATGTATTTGATTGCTTATTAGTAACCTATGACTGTCATTAAGTGTTGTACCTTATGATTCCTGACGAATGTATCTTTTCTTTTATGTCCACCGGGAGAGTATGCACCAAGACAAATTCCTTGTGTGTCCAATCACACTTGGCCAATAAAGAATTCTATTCTATTCTATTCTATTCTATTCTATTCTATTCTATTCTATTCTATTCTATTCGTTTAAAAGAAGACAAATTAAAGCTCTGCTTCCTCCTCTTGCTTTTAATGGTAATAAGCTGTAACTCACGTTTAAATGGAATTAAGAGACAGAAGATTATACAAAGGGGAGATTTACCAACTCCGATATATTAAAATATACTATCATTCATAAGCTTTTTTTTTCTTCCTAAGTACCTCTTGACTTCTTGCTGATATTTGAAGACTTTAGAAGAAAAAAAAAATAGAAAAGAATTTAAAACAACAAAATTGTCTCATTATTAAAGATGACATATTTATTATAGAATAAGACTTTTATGATTCTGGATTACAAAAGTTTAGCCTACAATTGATCTGTTTGTCTTTAAAGATCCATAAGAGATTATATTTTGTAGACTTCATAACAGAAGTTGATTCCCTGTTAAACTGTTAAAGAAGAGAACATATCACAGGAGAATAATAGCAAGTATAGATTTTTGCTCCAAAGCAAATTTCTACAGATGACACACTTCAGAAATTGTATTTCAAATTCCTGCCTCTGGCTGTCCTGGCAAGATGGTGCTGAGCAATTGCTGATACAGAAATGTCATTTTGCAGTTTCAACTATAATATAAGGTTCATGTGTGGGAATGTAATATAGGGAATCTGCACACATTTTGCCAACCAGTAATTCAAACTATATATGAAACACAGGAGTAGCATTGGAAACAGGGTTAAGCAATGTATACCAGTGGAGTGATAAGCACCAAATTCAGTGAAGACCAAAAAATGCAAACACAAATCTATTCATTTAAAGTATATTCTGTGCTCCTGCAACCAACAACAGCTAACCAAATAATATATTCCCAGGGTATGATCTGAGGGATATGATATAATGCAGCTAAACAGGTATAGATTTGCCAGTGTTTGAATAGGAGACATCTGGGAACTGAACATATGGCACTTCATATCTTTTGATGGAAGAAAGAAAAGATATAAAATATGCTAAATAAAAGTATGCAAAAAATAATACTTCCACAATGGATAACAAAGTCAGTTTGGTGTAGTGGTTAAGGCACTAGGCTAGAAACCGGGAGACTGTGAGTTCTAGGCAAGAAGCCAACTGGGTAATCTTGGACCAATCCCTCTCTGTCAGCCCTAGGAAGGAGGCAATGACAAACCACTTCTGAAAATTGTGCCAGAAAAACTGCAGGAACTTGCCCAGGCAGTTGCCAGGAGTCAAAAACAGACTCAAACAAGGCACTCAAACAAAACAAAACAAAATAAGATAAAATGGGAACCCAACCATTGGTTGAACATCAGCTAAAGGATGGCTTTAAATAAGGATATCATAAGAAGAAAGTAACTTTCTTATAACCATCTATTTTCACATAGAAATATACAGTACTTCTAACCTCACGTGTAAGGTTAAAAAGAAAGAGGTGGGTAAGGACAGCATGGCACATAAACCCTTTCCTAAGAAAGAGAAATAGATAGGACTTAACATTATCAAAAAATAATAATGCCTATTTTTTCAGAGTTAACTCTTCCTCTAGGGATGAACCAAATGAATGGCTGTGTATGAATATCTAGATAATAATAAAGGAGAATATTTGTAGATCAGGGTTGAATGTTACCTAGTTTGGGTAATTAAATGTCTGCAAGAAAACAACCAACCTCAAAGAGCACCAAATACTCTTTATCTAGGTAACATGATTGAGGATTACTTATAGAAATTAAATACACTTCTAGCTGTGTGAAAAGGAAACTAGGAGGGACAGGAAACTCACATACGTTTGTAACTTCGTATCCTAGTAAGATACAATCAAGTAATAAATCTTTATTCTCAAGCTTTTCCATTTTATTTCTGGACAAATTCTTTCAAACAAAAATTTATTTACACTGTATGCTTAATAAGTGGTTCTTAAGAGATGGAAAAATATTTTTGTTGGGATGAATGCTATGCAGCAATGCAGCAATTAAATGTTAAAGCCGCAATAACATTTAATTGGGGAGGGAGAAAGTTAGTATTTTTAAAAAAGGATCATGTGGACAAACCATAAGTGACTATAGTCCATTGCTCTTTCTTTCTATCAGGGGCCTAAAGAAAAATTGCCATCTCATGGAAGTTAACTTGTTGCTACCTATGAATCTGAGATTAAGTCAAAACCAGAGGAGGTAAATAAACCAACTGAACAATGCATGATTTGAGAATTTGGCACGTTTAAATGTGACCAGTTTCTTTTAAATGTATTCCTAGTTTCTCTAGAAGAAAAAGGCAATCCCTTGGAAAGTGTATCAAACTTTTTTTCAGAATTGTTCTGTCAGCTATGTATGAAAGCAACAGGAAAGAACGAGAAATTTCTTAATTTAAGGCTCTGGTCAATCTTATTCCAACCTGTGCATGAAGTACTAAAATAGGTTAGCCCTGCATGAAAACCAACTCAGTAAAAGGCAGCTATTTTTTAAAAAAACCTTTCAAAATATTCCAAAAACCAAGCGGGATAACCAACTGAACTGTTCTCACTGATGACATAGTAATTTAAAATTTAAATGATAATTCCTGGTCTGAATCTGATTAAACATATTGTGCTTCAGATGTTATGTTATTTTATTAAATCTACTCCCAGCAAATTGCTATTATCCACAAATCTGATTTCACTTCCATGCTGAGTTGAAGCATCCTTATTTTTTTTTTTTAAAGTTAAGATTCAATTAATTTAAAAGATAAGTAGAGGATGAGTAGGAAAGTGGGAATCCCAGGGTGGAAAGAAATATTCAACTGTATAGGCAGAAGCTTAGACCCGAAAAATTGAAGTTTCACAGTATGCGAATATCACTTGCCTGTGAAGCATTTTTACTTTTAGAGAATGAAAATCCTTGACAACTTTCAGCTTATATAAATCTGTACCTAAAATATGCACTGTGGCTAGCTCCTTTCTAATAAAATAATTGTTTAAGAAAGTCTTAATAGAAACATGATATTAAATAATGGGTAGCAACTAACTCATAATTTCTAACAATACAAAACAATAAGAATCTTAAGTGGACATTACCATTTTAAGAATATTATAGTCATTTTAATCATCCCTTGAGGTTCTTCCATCTTCCAGCAAATTCTAGTTCTTTAAAGAAAACAAACAAATGGATCATAAAATAAATCAATTCAAAGTTCTCACTTGAGGCATAAATGACCAAGTTGAAAGTATCATAGTTAGACATATTGTGCCCAGTCCAGACCCAGTTCCCTTGGGTAGTACATAATGCTTGGAAAGATGAAATGAAAGGTACATTAATTCAGAAGATTTTAAAAGTTAAACTACAACTGAAACCAGAGACATTTCTTTTAGGACTAATGGATAGAAAAAAGTCATGAGACTTTGATTTTATATATATGATAATTGCAACAAGACTATTATATGCTCAAAAGTGAGAAGGTATGAATTTCTAAGAAAAAGGAAAGGTTGGTGGAGAAGATGAAATTTGCAGAGGTGACTGAATTAACTTCTGTGATTAGATAAAAAAAACCACATTTAAGTTTGACTGGAAAGCCTTTGTAGACTTGTTGCATAAAATAGAAAAATGATTTGTGGTTTTGGTGATAACAGAAAAAGATTACCTTTTTTGTAATCATTGCGTAAGAGATAATTTTGTAATTGTACTTATATTTGCTTTAGAGGAAATCAAAGCTTTTTCTTTTTTTTTTTTTGTTCCTTCTGCATTTTTCCTTTTTTCCCCCTTTCTTTACTGCTTTTACTCTTTATTAGTTTGTGATTTAATGCTGTTTGTAAAACTTTTAATAAAAAGATATAAAGAAAAAGAAAGATGAAAAGAAAGAGAAGAAGAGAACAATTAGAACTATTAGGGAAAGGATTTTATTATATAGTGGCACCAGGTGCACTGCTAGAAGGCTTGAAAAGCCTGCTGGGGATAGATCATCCTGGAGAAGTTCTTTTTAAGATCTGTCAATCCTGGTCTGGCAAATAATAGTAAATAATGAATCAAAACTCATATCATTCCAGTTAGTCAGAAGGAAGAACTTTCTTTTATGATTATTTAATGTTCAAGTGTTTTTACTCATTAAAGAGTAGATAGCTTAGGATCCTCCTCCTCCTCGCACCAGTAGTGGGTTTCACTTACCTTTGCTACCGGTGCGCAAATGTGAAAGTGCGAATGCGCAGAGCATCTGGGCGGGTGGCTGGAGCCACCTGCCACTGCTACTACCGGTTTGCCCGAACTGGGTTGAACCAGTAGAAACCCACCAGTGCCTTGCATGTGTACTTATTAATCACAACAGACATATATTTCTCATCTGCAAATATCCATTTTATCTAGAAATAAAGAGGCCCAAGAACATTTTATCCATTCTATTTAAAATTGCCCATTACTGCAATACAGTATTGTCTTTCCCAGTTTCTTATGGTGGTGCAGAGCTTTGGGTTTGAAGGCAAAAAGATGCTTCAGGGGTCATGAGGATGCAAATGTGGCACCTGTCTACAATTCCTTAAGGCAGCTGCATCTTTTCCTACACAGTGGCCATGTGATCCTGGGAAAATATTTCCCTGAGTTAAGAAACTGGAGAAAGGAGCCACGTTCGTGCCTATAAGTAATCTGAAGTACTTTTTTTTCCCTTTGAATCTAGTGTCCCTATTTTTCACTTTCTCAAATTCATCCGCAGAATTTGGATGTTTAATGTATTCATGTTTCTGAATCTGGGGAGGGAGGTGTAGGGATGAAAGGGAGAAACCGTATACTTAGTAAATTCAATTATTAAATTTTACTGGAAATAAAATAGTTGGGAAAGTATTTGTGTACTATTGCCAAGAAAGCAACAAGGTTGTTGCCACCAAAAGTCAAACTTAACTTGGGGGGTTCTTACCTACTTCTTTCTGTGATTCTGCAAAATAATGTATTCCTCTTATTTAGATTTCTAGTTCAAGAACGATGCAGCATAGCATGTGTCAAGGATGATAAGAGAAGTAAAAAACACAAACTAGACAAATGCATTTATGCATTTACTAGGCTTTCGCTTGCCTGCGATTCCAGCTTTTAAGAGGTGCCCTGCCCCAATTCTTTTACACAAGTAAATTTATAGCCAACTTCAGCAATTATTTCTTTGGATTAAACTGAATTAAAATTGTTCGCTTGACCAATGTTCACACAATTACATTTTAGGGCTAACTCACAGAACCACACTGTGTGAAAGAGAGAAATCCATAAAAAGTACATATTTTAGGTCAAACCTTTCCCTTTGAATGATCTGACAGGCACAAACTAACCAGAACGGTTCTCTTTCCCCCCTTTTTTTCCTAGCCCCTAGGTAGGAAACATCATCTGTTCTCCACAGACTGCTAGATAAAATTAAAGCAGAGTGTGAACTACACTACAGGTGCTTATTGCCCGCCAATTACAAGTTGGGAACACTGTGATTTAAATAGTAGGAGAGACCTATTATTGGACTGAAGCAGTGTGTTATAGCAAATCCTGTCAAACAAGCTAATGACAGGGCAGGACTGAAACAATGATGCTCTGAAAGGCTTGTCATCTAGAGAGACAACAGACAGTTTCACTGCAGAGTGATGTCTCTCCTGCCCATTCAGCTTCTGTGCAGCCTTACTGGCTGCTGTAGCCAAGGCTATTTCTGACCAAAAGGCTCTGACCATTGGAGCTCCTAGAGCTATTTTTGACAGATTCATACTTTCTGCACAATATTCATGCCTTTTTAATTTGAAGGCTAGATTGCGGTAAGGCACTATATGGCCAGCTGCTCTTGGTGAATATTTAGACTGCTGGCTAATGCAGAATATAACAGCCCATTTATTATTTCATTGCACTGATTCTTTGGATAGTTTAAACAGAAAGGATGGATTTTTGAAAACCCTAAATGACATTATAGCATGTAGTCTCAGTTTCTTCAAAGAAAGTAACTCCCAGTCAGAATCAAAATCACCCCATTCTTGTTACTTATACCACAATGGACATTTCATCATTCAAATGTAAAATGCTACTATTTATTACCTATATTTATATCTATATAAAAGTGCTATAAGACTCATGCGATTTCTTTGTTTTTAGTTATTTTGCTTAGGTATTTACTCAAGGAACATATCTGATATAAATATGTATGTATACATATATGTGTGTGTGTGTATGTGTGTATGTATATATGTATGTATGTGTTTGTGTTTACAAACACATATGTTGTTATTCTGTGGCTTTTAAATATTAGATAGATAGATAGATAGATAGACAGATAAACAGACAGACAGACAGACAGACACATAGATGATAGATAGAAGCAGTTTATAAGTTTAAACTGTTTCCATATGGAATTAGCATTAGGAAGAAAGTATAATATATGAAATAAAATAAGCTTTCAGAAGTTATATTATGTTTGGTAAATCAAAATATCCGAAAACAAAATGCAAGTATCCATTCTAAAGTGACATAAAAGCATTTACCCTTGCTCTGAAAAGTATATTTCCATTAAAGAATGAAAGAAAATATTATAATATAATTATTAAACATCACAAGACTTCATTTTACTTTGAAGGCAATGCTTTCTCAAAATACTGCAGTGTTTCAAAACAGACTTAATATATTGATTAAATTAGGAAACCATGGCATTTATAAAATCTATAAATTAGATCACTGTGGCACAATAAGCTCCAATGGATAATTTGCTGGATATTTACAAATGGATTTTTCCAAACATATCAGGACCCAGCTTTGCTATAAATTAAGTATAAAGAAAAGGACTGTAAGAATTGAATTTGTTATGCTTCCAAAGGCTCTTAGCACTCTAATTTTCATATATATAACACATGATTGTACTGAATCTTTTGTTAATACAAATTATAGGTACATTTTCAAACTAAAATCACACTAGATTAAAAATTAATTCTCAATATGTATCAGGACCAGTTTATGAATACTACTGATAGTTGATATTAACCTCATTTATGATTTTGTTAAATAATAGATAGTAAGCTACAGCTATGCCCAATATCATTGTACATTAGTATTTACTAGTCTTGCCACAGAATGACATTTGAAGTATTGTGGTAAATTTCCATTCAATAAAGCAATTAAATGCCTATTTTAACAAACCTGTTTTTTTGCTAGCCTTGCTGGAAATATATACGCTTTTAAAAATATCAACCTGAAAATGTAGGCACATGTCTGGAAGAAATATTATAATTCAGTCTCAACAGAGGTTTTCTATCAAGCCATTAAAAAAAATTAAAATTCTGAAAATGATTATAGGAATGGCAAAATCACTGAACTTTAGTGCTTTCACTTGTTCATTGTAAAATACAATATTTTTTCCCCCTTACACTTCAATGTCAGTATGCATGTGATAGAATATTTTGTATTTCAATGGGAACAATTTCCTTCAGTTTGTAAGCTAAAAAAAAAATTCACTTCCTTCCCTGGAAATGAGAAGAGTTCTTTTAGCCAAGACATCAAATCAGAATCTTCACATAGCATTCAGGGAGATTTCAAGCCCCATCCACGTATGGCTAATCTTGAAACTGCCACAAATTCAGAAGAAATGGTATTATAAGCATATCATATAAAGATTAAAATGTATAGATGCTTTACAACCCAACATGATGTCCTGGCAAGTTGGGAGTTTGGAGATAACTGACCAAAGAAACACATTTGGTTTTAAAAAAGCAGATTATTTAAAGAAAGTATTCTTATTTGCATATATATTTTTCCAACAAGGACAAGTAGGTCACTGTGCTGCAGTAACTTAAGACTTTGTGAATTAAGCTATGCGTAGCACCAGCAAAAGATGTCTTGTGGTGCCACTAAAGCCAATATTTTAAAAGCCTTCCTGCATTACCGAGGCCTTGATCTCTGCCGTCTTCACCAAGATGCATAGCTAAGCTGGTTCTAGTTATGTACTTCTATGCTGCACTAAAAAATCCAGGCAGGCCTTTTTTTTTTGTTCACTTTATGAATGGTCAGGAAATAATTCAAGCCACACTTTCAGTATTTAAATATCCACATTTTGCTCCACAATTGTATTAACTCTGATGTAGTTTCATATTGAATTACAGTTCCAGGAGAACTTCAGACTTCAAAATTCTGCTTTTGTCGACTGATGACAGCTTTGTTCAGACGTACAAATACTTACAAAAAAATTCTGGCCTAAGAAGAGAATGTTATAAATCTATGTGTAAAGCTTAGAGTAATAGTCTGTTCATTACACGAACACAAATTCATCTTCTTAATACTTTCATTAAAGAGACCACTGCACTTTATTTCCTCTCTACCAAAGTCACTGTTAACATCTGCTGCTTCCCTTGAGAAAGAGAGGTAAACCGAACACATACATGTTTTGCACTCAAAGCAGTTTGGAGGCAGGCAAGCAACAATGATATAAAGGCTATAAGCCTTTCAACTGAAGACTGAATGCACCACCTTACAGCAAACCAGCTAGCCAGAATGCATCCCTCAATTTCCAAGTGTGAATTCAAATTACCTAATTACAGAGCTATTCAATATACTTGTTTGAATGCTTACCAAGCAGAAACTTTAAATAAAACGAAGGAAACTGTACTCTAAGTCCAACTCCCCTGCCCCCAATCCTTTGGAACACCTACACCTGCTTCATTTGAAGAAAGTTTATCTATCCACTGAACCAAAATGTAATGTAAGACCCTCCGTAAATTTATTACCATGAACTAAATACAACAAATTGTATGACAAACATCTTAAGGAAGATAGGAATAAACTAGCTCTGCCTAAGAAATTCTTTTGGGCAATTTTAAAAATGAAATATGCTCTGAATATACTTCTTTTGGCACAATAGCCCCCCAAGTAAAACATACAGCCAAAATAAAATTCACACCAGGTTAGTTATTACAGAACAGGAGCCATAAGTTTTATCTTTTTTATTATTAAAAATGAGCAGCAGAAGTAGTGTTATCATGTATGAATATTTCATCAAGAGCATGACATTAAACAACATATGTAAGAAAAATCCTCATATTTTGTAAAGTATTTCAAAGTAAGAGATTTGCAGGTAGATGATTTTGCAGGTATATTAAAGTAATGCAGTGTCCAAATGTTCAAATGGGATGTTCAAATGGGAACCAAGGAACCATAATAAACTACTGGTATGCTGTATGTCTGTAATGTAATGATCCTCAAGTTCAAAATGCAATGGAATACACAATGATACATGGGAATCCACTACCGTGTTTCCACGAAAATAAGAAAGGCTCTTATTTTATTTTGACCCCCCCCCCCCAAATAAGGGCTTGGCCTTATTAT
>JANHFM010002103.1:126401-138298 GCA_032468115.1 Grayia smithii
ATATAGTAAAAGACTAAAAAAGGTCATATAAATACCAAGAGGCAATGGTAAGCATTTTCTAGTGCTGCTCCAGATAACTGCAATGAAAAATTACTAACATTGTAGTAATATGCTCAGAATTTCATAGTAGAGTTAATTTGGGCTGATTTTGAGTATCTTCACAATACCACACGATCACAATGTAAGAGTTGTCTATGGATATCTAGGCAATTGAGCACCATAAACTAATATGAGAGCAGAATCCCAGTGCAGACTGCCATCAACAGGCAAGTCAACTGAAAGCAAAAATCCATACTCTCTAAAAAGTTTTAATTCGTTATCAATTTTTTTAAAAAAGAGCACGAAGAAGCTGCTTCTTACTTTGGTTGTTGAGGCTGCAGAATTACTTGCTGCAAGGGTAGTTATCACATCGCTGTTCACAGTAGTGCAAGCCCCTGTGGCCGGCGCATGCAATCTGGATGGGACAATTGGTACAGGCAGAAGACCTGGCCTGTTGTTGCTATTGCTGTTCACTGTGCTGTTACAGTTACTGTTGCTGTTTACATGATTCCCATTGGCATTCCACTCCCGGCGATCCCATCCGGTGCGATAATCTCTTTCAAACCGGCTGTGGTGCCGTGACATCTCGGCAAAACCAGCAATTGCCGTTTCTCACCGGGATTTTAACAGATTGCCTATCAAGAACCAAAGCAAAAAACAAAGCAAGTTAATAATTTAAACCTCAGGAGAAAACACACACAAGCGCACACACACACAAACACCACAAACATGCCACTAGACGTACTTTCCTTGTTTTAATTCTTTGCCTTGGCAAAGGAAACCTATCATTCCACTGTGAACAGCTTTAAATTGAACTTCTGAAAGCCTTTAGGCAAAAGGCAGGATAGAAACATCAGAATTGATCTCTGGAGGAGAATGGCCTCTAACACATAGAGGAGGTACCACAATGGCCCAGGGAGACAAACCAGAGACAGGCTACAATGAAACACCAGACCACATAAATTGCCATTTCAGGTCTCAGTGACAGATTAGTTTCTGAAAGCAGGATTATGTTTCACTTTCCCTCCCCAAATACCCTTTTTGGGTCCTGTATCACAGGCAAAAAAACCAAGTTATATGGCTCTTTGAAAATACTGCATAGGAAAGATGAGTAGAAAGTGGATTTGCTGCAGAAAATTATTTAGTTTTAACATATAAAAGGAGTAAGGTGCACAATGAACAGTGCCATATAGTTTTAGAGTTTGACTGGATTTCTAAAGGCAGATAATACTTTGGATTTAATTACTATTTTTCTATATAAATTGCTTCCAATTAAAATACAATTTATTTTGGATTTAGGTATTATGAAGACAAAGCACTCTTTATGTTAAATGTCAACGGCCTTGAGAAAAACATTTAAGCTTTTTTTTTTTTTTAAAGAGCCTCCTAGAATGTCCAACAAATGTAATTTGATACAGAATCCCAAGCTGGAAATACATCCAGGATAATGGTTTTCCCTTCAAAATTCCTAAAGGTCAACTTCTTTTCTTGAAGAATCAATTTCTTATCTGCCAAACTCCTAAACTCCCCCTATTAATTTCTCTGATCTATTTTGTAAAGTAATAATATTGTTTACAGCCTGCTAATTCAAACTCATAGGGGGATTTTTTTTTAATGTAGTTCATGCCTACGGATTAAACAGAACACTCAAAGTCAACAACAACAAAAATCTTATTTTTAATGCATTTTTTAGAACCCAAAAATACTGCAATAATATCATCAGAAAACGGGGAAACTTATTTATGATTACGGGTTTTGGGACCCCGAGAGGTGGCATGTTTTAAAGGGGGGTTTAAGGGGTTTTTTATCAACATTTTTAATTTGGGTTTTAAGGGGATGTGGGAGGGGGAGGGGGTCAGGGCCTGGGGGGGCTCTTGCCAGTCAGCAGCCCAGACCCTCGGGTAGTCACGAGGGAGGGGGTGAGAAGGAGCTCAGGGCAGGCAGGGCCTTTTGATCTCGGTGTTGACTGGGAAAGGTAGGTGTGGTGGGAGCAGAGGGCCATACGATACCAGGGGAACGTGCCCCCACTGCATTCAAGTGGTGGCATGTTCCAGCCCTCATTGCTCACCATGCTCCCCTGGACTCCGACTGGTGTATCCGTGATGCACAAAGCCCCCCTCGTCCAAGAGCTTATTGATGAGGAGGGCACGGACCTGGCTTGCATCACGGATACCTGGTTGGGCCAAGAGGGAGGAGTATCTCTCTCTGAATTATGCCCACCAGGTTTCCGGGTGCTGCACCAGCCGCAAGCCCAGGGAAGGGGTGGAGGGGTGGCGATGGTTATTAGGGAAGTCTTTGCCCTAGGTTGGCCACTGTTCCTCAGATAGGCAGATGTGAGTCTCTCCTCCTAAAGTGGGATCCTGGAGTTCAGTCGGGCTTGTTGATCACATACCTGTCTCCCAGCTGTGTGTCATCTGCCCTGCCCACGTTGCTCAATGTCTTGGCCGATTTGGCAGTTGAGCTCCCAAGTCTTATGGTCTGGGGAGATTTTAACCTGCCTTCTATCGGTGAGACATCGGAGCTAGCCCAGGAGTTCATGGCGTCCATGATGGCCTTGGACCTGACTCAGGTTGTTCAGGACCCAACTCAAAGCGGAGGACACACACTCGACCTAATTTTTGTCTCTCTCACTTGTGGGGTGCCACAGGGGTCGGATCTCTCCCCCTTCCTATTCAACATCTATATGAAGCCACTGGTGAGATCATTCGTGGTTTTGGGGTGAGGTATCATCAATACACAGATGATACCCAGCTTTTCATCTCCACCCCGGACAAACCCAGAGATGCCCTTGACGTGATGTCCTGGTGCCTGGAAGTGGTGCGGGCTGGATGGGGAGAAACAGGCTCAGGCTCAACCCCTCCAAGACTGAGTGGCTTTGGATTCTGGCATCTCGAGTCCAAGAGCCCCTTTCGATGGGGGGGGGAGCTTTGGCTCCCTCGGAAAGGGCCCGCAACTTGGGTGTCCTCCTGGATTCACGGCTGTCCTTGGAGGATCATCGGCCATGACCAGGGGGGCCTTCGCACAGGTTTGCCTGGTGCACCAGTTGTGCTTTTTCCTGGACTGAGATGCCTTGTGCATGGTCACTCATGCCCTTGTTACCTCTCGCCTGGACTACTGCAATGCCCTCTAAATGGGGCTGCCCTTGAGGAGCACTCGGAGGCTCCAACTGGTCCAGAATGCGGCTGCGCAGGTGGTTCCGGGAGTACCTCGTTACTCCCATGTTACACCACTTTTGCGTGAGCTGCACTAGCTCCCAGTGGTTCTCTGTGTGCGCTTCAAGGTGCTGGTCTTGACCTTTAAAGCTCTACATGGCTTAGGCCCGGGGTACTTGCTGGACCACCTCCTGTCACTAGCATCCTCCCAGCGCCTGGTGCGTTCACATAGAATCGGTCTCCTCAGGGTGCCGTCAGCCAGACAATGTCAGCTGGCGGCCCCCAGGGGGAAAGCTTTCTCTGTGGGAGTGCCGAACCTGTGGAATAGTTTACCCGTAGAGCTCTGGACAGCCCCCGACCTCCGCCCCTCCATCGCGACTTGAAGATGTGGTTGTTCCAGCAAGAGGGCTACGGCTGACTGTTTTATTGTTTTTATATATTGTTAAATTTTACTTTTTTTGTTGTTTACCCCTTTTTAAAAGTTGTATGTTTTTTATAAGTATGTTTTAGCAGTTTTTATGATTGTGAGCTGCCCTGAGTCCCTCTGGAGAAGGGCGGCATACAAGTCTAATAAATAATAAGAATAAGAATAAGAAGAATTTATAAATTTGTAGGCCATCTGATTCCATTTTGAATCTGGGTAGCATATAACATCAATTTAAAACAATGCAATACAGAACAATATAAAAAACAAACTTGAGAGAAAAATGTCATAACTTTTAAACATCAATATAAAAACAAACTTGAGAGAAAAGTGTCATAACCTCTAAACATCACTCATTCCATTCTAGCCCAAGGACTGGGGAAGAAGTCAAGTTTTCAAGGGTTATTTCAATAAAGCTGAATGGATCTATGGGGGAAGCTGTTCCAGAAGGGAAATGTTACAATATACAAGGTCTAGTTATTGGATCCCATGAAGTGATACTGCTTAATCAACAGAACTTGAGTGCCATATAGGACATATATGCCATACAGTACAGGTAGATACAGAGGGTTTCTTAAGACAGAAAGACTCTCACATAACCAGGCCCTATGCTAGAGGTCTTCAAACTTGGCAGCTTTTAAGAATTTTGCGAGTTGAAGTCCACAAGTCTTAAAACTGCCAAGTTTGGGGACCCCTGCCCTATGCCATGAAGGACTCTATAGGGGAAAACAATGCCTTGAATTGCACCCAGAAGCTTATTGTGAACCAGAGCAACTCATGAAGCAGTGTTGTTACATACTGTTGTCGCTCTCTTCAAAATCTAATGAGAACTCTTTAATTTGAAATTTTCTATAATACAGCACATTTAGTCCATGGTTTCTAGGTACAGATAAAATATTAGAGCAAAATATACACTCAACAGTTCCTATAAAAATAGCTACCATAGCTTGTTATTAGACGGGAAAAGAAAAAAAACACCATAGAGAGAGATCTGTGCATTTACAGATAAGCATCTACACTGCACTAAAAGTTGCCCAACTAGATATTTTGACAGGCCCTACTTCGTCTCACATTCCCCGTGCAATGACTGCAGAAAGATTGAGAGCTTCTCTGTAATCAGATCTTATGACAAGGACTGCATCTGCTAAGTGTGAAATACTCTACATCTTCATAGCAAAGACAGAACCATTTCAGAGAGACGTTCAAAAGCGGAAGCATTTTATCTGAAAACATAAAATAAATAACACAGAAGACCATGATACTAAATTCAAACAAAATGTGCTAATGTTAACAGATTTATGGGAATACTTTCATTCTTGGACCATAGCAGCATATTAAAAACAAAGCATCGTGTTTTTCTCTTGTCAAAAACATGAAAAGGATGCACTACGTGCCAAATGCTTCTCTGCATGCTAAATTATTGATTTTATCTGGATTAACAGAATATCACTTTTAACAAGAAGCCTTTTAAGCTACATACTGCCAAATGCAGAACTAAAGAAAATATTGTAAAGGTGGTATAGTTCCCCCCTCCTTTCTTTCTAGGCTTGGCTAGTTGCTTTTTCCTCTCTTTGTTCCTGCTCTTAGTCCAGAATTGTATCACTGGAGCCATTCAGAAGCTTCTACACTATTTCAAATGTTTCGTACATTGCTAGGTTAATCATTGATTTCTTCTTCAAACTACAGTCAGTTAAAAGCTTGGGTTCTGAGCCCTCTGATCTTCTCCCCTCCTCCAAAAAACATATTGATTTGCCCTTATTTCACCATATGCTCTTTTAGTTTCTTATGCTCCTCCGACTTTTCTTTCTGTTTCCAATTACAAGATCCTAGGGTTCTGTCTCCATAAATCTGAAATTTCCCACTTATCCTTCCCTCTGTGAAAGTTTAAATACTTTTTTATTTGACTAACAAGTTAATGTGTGTGGGCTGCTCATATCACACTACTCACAGTAAGATCTGTTGTTTTCAGGTTAGAATTGTTTTATATTCATTAAAGACACAATGTAGTGTCATATAGTTCTTTTAAATAACAGAATGACAGAGTTGGAATAGACCTTGGAGGTCTTCTAGCTGAACCCTCTGCTCAAACAGGAAACCCAACATTTCAGACAAATGCTTGTCCAATCTCTTCTTAAAAACCTCCAGTGTTGGAGCACCCACAAAATATGAATGGTTAGGTTTGATTGGTTTTTGTTCTAAATCTTGGTTTTATTGGTTGGTTATTAAGGTATGAACTCAGTCTCTTGGGTGAAATTTTCTGACTATTTCATTTTTCTTTTGATCTGTATTGTCCCCTTTCAGCAGCATAGCCAGGAGCCATACATTAAAACACCAAACAGATTGACTGAAAAACTATTATTTGTTTTGGTTTAGCACAGGGGTATCAAACTCACGTCGTCACAGCGTCGTCACATGACATATGGACTTTTCCCACCTTTGCTAAACTGGGCGTGGGTGTGGCCAGCACATGATACATTTGGCCCAATGGGCCGTGAGTTTGACAGTCCTGGTTTAGCACCTGTGGGAATCTAGCCATTCTGGTTTATTCAAGAAATCATGATTAAAGCAAGCCATAACTTTCTGAAAAGAGTTTAAACTACAGGAAACTAGATAATGGGCACAGGGCCATCCAGGAAACAGTACTGCATGGGTTTTTCTTTGCTAAGTATTTCAGTAATACAACTTTAAGAGGATTTGGGGAAGATGAGTGAAATACAATGGCATGGGTGAAACAGGTAATATCAATTCAAAAGCAGATGGGATTTTTTAAAGCAGTCAACATCCCATCTTCTGAGAGCATTTGAAAGCTCTGGCTATATATCTACCAAGGCCTTGAGAGAGAAGGGGATCTATAGAAGACCCTGGTATTTCTCTGGTGGGCTCAACACTCTTCTGTACTTAAGATGAAAGGAATTGCTCTTGGCATCAGTAAATCTATCCAGACGGCATTTTGTTAAACCACATTAACCAGTAGATTACAACCTCCAGCCCAAAAGCACGGTCAGGAAATGTTTCCTTGGTATTTCTGCACATCCATAAATATAATTGTTATATTGATTGATAAATTAAGCCCATGGCAATTTGGCCTAGATTTCAGCTGCACTGAATGCTTCTGAGGATGCTTCTGAGTGCCCAGCCAATACCACAAACATAGATTGGCTCTTGTTTGCTTTCACTTTGTAGTCTTTTAGTGGATTACAACTATTTTTATCACACACTGGATTTTTCTGATTTTTTTTTAAGAACCAAAATCTCTTGTTTCAGCTTCTGCCTTGATCTCCACCCTCCGTATGTTCCTCAAAAAGGCAACACATGCACTCATTTTCTTCTAAAGTTTTGTCAGACCATAAATGTATCCTTGCTGGATCAGATCTAAAGTTTATCTGGTCAGCCAGAAGTTTTCAGGAAACTCACAAGCCAGACATGAAGACAATGCCTACAGCCTTTTGTTCTGCCCAAACAATAGGAGGTACGCTTTTGTTTTCAGAGATATGCTGCTTTTGAACACAGGCGCTCAGTAGGCTAACAAAAAACAGAGAAAAGTCTCCCCAAACCAGAACACAGTTTGGGTTGTACATTATTTTTAATAATTAAATTTCAGTTGCAGAAAAACATAATTTTTTTCTTATGGGCTGTAAACATGTACAGGTGTTATTTTAGGACAATTTTGACAAAGGATACTGCATTATTTTTCCTCTGCAAAGAAAATTCTATAGAACCAAGGAAAAATATATGACCATTTTTTTTTTTCAATGTTTAACATTTTAAAGCAGTTCAATTCTCTGGATAGCATACAAAATTCTGAAACACAATAGTAGGGAAAATAAAGGAAAGCTGCCTAGTCACCATTTTAAAAATGTATTTTGTGACACTTTAAGATATAAGTTAAACCAATGATAATAAAAATACAAAGATGTTTTAGGAAACCACACAATCCTCAAGAGACCCACCACTTCCTTGAGAACTGTACAAGATTGTGCCTTTGTGATTTCATGGTAAATCTCTGGTCAAAAAATAAAGCAAAATTAAGAAGCAAGGAGAAAAAAATAATAAAAAGTAACATTTCCTCTTGGAGCTTGACTCTTGGTGACTTCTTTTAGTTCTTTTGGCATCACTACAGAAGAATTTTACCACTGCTAGTTCTGGAATGTTTTCCTCTAGTCTTGTTTCCTACCAATTCCCAATCAAGCCTGACTGTGCTTAGCTTCAGAGATCACCCCAGGCCAGCCAGATGCTGACATCTGAGGAGATATAAGGGAGATAAATGGGATAATGTTCCCTGAACTTGACCTTTTATTTAACCCCCTACAAATCCCCAAAGTTTGTGTGTGTGTGTGTGTGTGTGTGTGTACGGGATAGGCTGTCATTCCTGTCTGCAAGTTCTCTCTATCTTTGCTATGTAATTTCTCCATCAGTTATAAATGCATACAAATTGAAACAGATTTCCATAAACATTTCCTAATGTACCTGATTTCCTAATGTGAAATTGTCAGCTCAGTTTTGACAAATACAGGTAGTTTTGAAAGCACTTTAACCTATTTTAGATTAAAATTTGCGGCATATAATTTTCCCCAATATATAAAAACATGGTTTTGCCTTTTTATAATGTGTACATTTTAACACCTTCTGATCGGTTAATTATATTGCAACATTAAGAAAAGTGCAAGTATTGGAATATAACTATTTTCTCTTCATATTTTAGCCGTGAAGTGCAAGTTGAATATTTTCCCACTAAAATGGAACAAACTCCCCCAATCAAATGGAGCAGTTCAGTGGCACTTTAGTGGTACTTCATCCAATCCACTGCCATGCCCAAGCAATATTTTCTCAAGTGTCTTATCCATATTAAATGGACATATTAATTTGGGTTCTATTTGTGCTTTGAATCAGACTTCACATTGAATGTATATCGCTGTACAGTTAGTCCTTGAGTTATGACCACAATTGAGCTCAACATTTCTGTTGCTAAGCGAAGCATGACGAGGCATACATGTTATGTATATGATACGTATATGTTATGTTTATGATAAATAAGAAAAAATTCTGCATGTACATCCAGTTGCTATATATAAGTGAGTTGTGCCTCATTTTATTACCTTTTTTGTCACAGTTCAACAAATCATTGTAGTTGTTAAATGAATCATGTGGTCGTTACATGACTCTGGCTTTCTCCTTGACTTTCCTTGCTAGAAATCACCTGGGAAGGCTACAAATGGTGATTACATGACCTCAGGACAGTGCAAATGTCATAAATAGAATATAAATATATAAAGAATGGAATGGAATGGAATAGAATAACAGAGTTGGAAGGGACCTAGGAAGTCCTTGAGTCCAACTCCTTGCTCAGGCAGGAGAACCTATACCAGCAATGGTGAACCTTTTTTGGCACGTGTACCACCCAGCCCCCGACGTGCGTGCACAACCATTCCACTGCACATGCGCAGAGCTGTCGCATGCCTCCCGTTGCACATGCACGATCACGTCATCTGTGCACACGCAGAGCTGTCGTGCGCACGCCCCTGCCAAATTGCGCACATAACTGTGCCACTGCGCATACACAGAGCAGTGGTGCGTGCACCCCCCTGCGGTGCGTGTGCAAATGCGCCATCTGCAAATGCGCCATCTGCACGCTGGCTGTCTCGCGTGCATGCGCAACCACATGTGCATGCGCACAAGAGAGGCGAACTGCACACATGTGTATGCGCGATGGCTCGCGTGCCGGGAGAAATGGCTCCGTGTGCCACTTCTGGCACGCATGCCATAGGTTCGCCAACACGGCCCTATACCATTTCAGACAAATGGTGTCTATTCTTTTCTTAAAAACTTACAGTGTTGGAGCAGCCACAACTTCTGGAGGCAAGTCATTCCCCTGATTAATTGTTCTAACTGTCAGGAAATTTCTTCTTAGTTCTAGGTTGCTTCTCTCCTTGATTAGTTTCCAAGTTGCCAAGCACCTGAATTTGCATGATCATGGGGATGCTGCATCAGTCATAAGTCCCTTTTTTCAGTGCCGTTGTAATTTTGAACAGGTTGTAAGTCGAGAACTACCTTTGTACAATGAGTGTGGGATACCTCTCATACATTGGTGAAAAGGGGCAAAGGCAAAACATGTGTGAAGCTGTTATTCAAGAACGTCCTATGTCCCTGATTCAAGTGTCAGAACACAAATAGGTAATGGAGGCATTTGCATGAATGAAATGAACCCGCATTGTTATATTAGCCTCCCTGGAGTTTGCTGCCCTAGGAGCTGTTGTAATATAGCTCCCCTTAGGCAGAGATATCTGCAGGAACCAATGTTTCCCTCAAAATGATGAAAGCATCTACTGTTGAGATGCAAGCTCCGCCTCTTGCTTGTGTTGCCATGGTGTGACACTGCATTTGTCATTTTCCCTCCTTTATCTCCCCTGCTGTTCCCCCCCATCCCGCCATTAGGTAAACCCTTCAGAAACTTAGCCACCAAATTCTGTACTAATAGGAACTTCCACATTGTTTTAAAGGCCTTTACGGTATTTCAGCCAGGAGGTTAGGAGAGAGAAATCTTTTAATGAGTCTGCTTTCCCCTAATACCATGCTCTGCAGTTTCTCAGCCCTGTGGTATTATGTTTGCTTTATTAATAAGAGAAGACCAACTTTCTTTGAGAATATGTGCATCTATGACAAAGGCGGGGGAATAAATGAAGCATTTAAAAATAAAGATGATTTTTGGCTTGAGGGGATATTCTAATAACAGCAGCGAAGGAAGTTCAGTTTTACAAATTAGTTATATACAACAACTGGATGTACAAGCAGAATTGTTTTTTATTTATTGAAGCTTGTCAGTTTAACATGTATGTTCATCATGCTTATTCCCAGAGTATATCAATGTGCCTTTTGCTGTTAACTATACAGATCCAACTGCAGATCATTACCTTTTTATTGATCTTGTTATCCTCTTATTTTTAGTAAAATGTGGAAGGGAAAATGGTATTGATTTCATCTGCTAGTTATTTCTGTTTTGACATTAAAGACAATGCCTGAAGAGCAATGGGGCCAATGCCAACTACCCTAACAACAACAAAAAAAAGTACCAGTAGCTTAATTGCAAAATTAAGCATTTCTCATCCAACTCCAAAGCACTCCTCCTCTTCTCTTTGCTGAAATTTATCTCATATGCCTGCTATGCAATTTCTTTAACGCTATTAGGTCAATACGGTTTTAGTAAAGCACAGAGTTCAGCATGGCTAATAATCAAGACCTTTTGTTATGTCTCTGACACTTTCCTTGGATGCTGCAATATGGGCACAAATTATATGTCCTCCTGGATGGTCAACTGTCTTTAGAAGATCATTTGACAGCCGTCACCATGGGGGCCTTTGCCCAGGTTTGCCTGGTGCGCCCTTTTCTAGATTGGGATGTCCTTCACACAGTCACTCATGCCTTGGTCACCTCACGTCTGGACTATTGAAATGCCCTCTACATGGGGTTGCCCTTGGGGTGCATTCGGAGGCTATAGCTGATCCAGAATGCAGCCGCTCACTCCCGTGAGTGATTACGGGCGTTTCCCAATACTGCCATGTGACACCACTCCTATGCGAGCTGCATTGGTTACCAGTTGTCCTCCAGATCCGCTTCCAGGTGCTGGTACTCACCTATAAAGCCCTACATGGCATCGGCCCAGGGTACATGCAGGACCACCTTCTGCCTTCCTCCCAATGCCCCATGCGCTCACATAGGGCTACCCTTCTCAGGGTACCATCAGCCAGACAGTGTCAGTTGGTTCCCGGGGCGAGGGCGTTCTCGGTGGGCACACTGACACTCTGGAATGGGTTACCCACTGAGCTCCGGATGGCCCTTGACCTTTGATCCTTCCGCCGTGATCTGAAGACACTGCTGTTCAAACAAGCAAGCTGACTGACAGGGTTTTTAAAATTTTATTTATTTTTATTTTAAATTAATTTTAATTTACTAATTTTAATTTTTCTGAATTTTTTAATTCATATTGTTGATTGTTGTTGATGTTGTAAGCCGCCCCGAGTTTTTCAAGAGAAGGGCTGCATATACCGTATTTTTCGGAGTATAAGACGCAACTTTTTACCCCCCAAAAGGGGGTTAAAATCTGGGTGCGTCTTATACACCGAATGTGCCGTTTCGTGGGGCAGGGGGGGCAGTTGCTGCGATAGCGCGGGTGGCAGCGGCAGCGGCAGCGGCGGCAGCAACAGCAGTGGTGGCTGCAACAACAGACAGCTGATTGGCGGTATTTTGAATCCAACCGCAACCGTCAATCAGCAAGGGGAATAGCAAAC